>JAVTVY010022293.1:0-94482 GCA_036873755.1 Hanleya hanleyi
AGGGTCATTAGCGTGAAGTTTTCTCAGTTCTTCGATGAATTTATATTTATAATCTCTGTAACTAGTATTCAGTGTTTTTTTATATTCTTTGCTAGCTTTACGTAAATTAAATTTGTTTTGTTCAGTTTTATTTTGTCGATACTTGTTTTTCAGAGATAGGAAGAGCTTTCGTTTTTCGGCACACTGTTTAGTGAACCAGGGCTTAGATGTTTTGTTTGATCTTTTAGCGTTATAACGAAATGTTGTTTCTGCGCTACTAATAAAGCACATTGCTAGCTCGTGCACTATACAATCAACCTTGTCTTTCTGTTCCTCTGTGCTCGTGGTGTCTATATCTTGGCTAAGCGTCAGTATAGCTTCGTAAATGTTAGCAACCATGTCCAGATTTATATTCTCCAGGAACATGTCTTTTTTTGTTGGAATCCATTTTCGTATAATTGGATGATTACTGACGTGTTTGTTAGTTCGATTACGTGTGATGCTACCATTAATAGACACGGTGAGAACAATGGGGCAGTGGATATCTGACAGTATAGGGTTAAAATCTAGGACCTCAAAATCAGTAATACATTTGAACATAACCTTAACCGGTATATACAATGTGTTGTACAGTACGGATTGAAATTCACCGACGATTAAGCCATTTTATAATTACATAACCCTTGGGGAGGAGGTGCCCCACATCGCTCGGGCGAAGCATGCATTCAGGTCGACAAATCGGCACATTTTATAATTTTAAGAGGGAGCAATTTAGTTGCTGGGGTGACCATTAATTGTTAAAAATCTCTATTCCATAGCAAGTAAACTTTGTCAAGCAAAGTGCCTTTTTATTTGAAGTTAAAGCTGGAAAAAGTGCGATTTTTAAATCGGTTCCATGTTTTAATATGTAACAGAGGTGATAAATATTGACACAAAAAGGAGCAAAAAAATATTATTTGATTTACACTATTAATATACCTCAAGAAAGCTTATTTATCATACTTTCTGATGATATCAATCGCTAAAAAAATAAATAGAGACAAATTAATGTAATTTTTCTATTCAGTACATTATAAGGTCCTATACAGCCATATAACAAGGTTGACTGCAAAAACCGCGGTATCTGACGCTTGCGCACACTTCTCTGATGAGAACTGTTACCTTTGTTATGCTTAATAGATGTTTATATAACCTCAATACCTCCTGATGATAAGACTATTGACAAGGTATGATTGTCTTCTTGTAAACCAGACACTACTAAGCCCATTTAAGTGGCACATTATACCATTGGTTAATATAAATGAAGTAATATTGTCTCAGTTACTTTAACTATCATGAGTGGACATACATGTATACTTCGGAAAGAAAAATAAAATTAAAATCGCAATTACTTGGACAAAAACTAACTGCAAACCTGCATTTTTATTTGAGGCATCCACAAATGGGTTTCTTTGTATTGTCAGTGCAATAGCTGGTATATGATCTCTGCCCCTACAGGCAGTACAAACTTGACCTTTCAGTGGGATTTTACATATTGTTATTTTCGGCATGAGAACAAATCATTAAAATAACTTTAAAAATAATCATTGGAATTATTACTGGTGGTTCAAATATCATCCATTGGTTATTCTACAAGTGCAAAACTACGGGTTGATAGATTCCAAAGATTAGTGTTCAATATTCAAATTCTCCAAACTTAAAATTTGGCAGGGACTATTTTCCCAGTTTTGACATCTTCCTCATAGGGGAGGTGTCTGGATTATTTCTGGAAAGCCCATTATTGGACGAACAGTGTGAGGAAAATAGTGGATTGATAATCGAAATAATGTAATGAAAACCATTTGGGACCAAAAGGGAGAAGTTGCTAGCTGTTCCACAAAAAACTGCCCACCAGTACTCGCAAATCTGCCATTCAAACACTTTTTTCTAATATATTCCGTCTGCCCATACGCAGATCAACGTCATTTCACTAGAACTTCAACATGACACTCCACACGGCCAATTTGGAGCAGGGATGGTCCACCTTTGCCCCAAACCACACCTGCGCAGTGCAGAAAATGCCTAATTCCCGATTGCGCGTGCGCAGAATAACGTTACTTCTAATAAACACTACCCCACGAGAGCTTAAATATGACTAAGGATGGCTCACCTAGACCCTGAAACATCCGTTACTTGCAATTGCTTTGCGACTACGACCCAATATACATATTTTTTTCTCATTAGTCTAGCCCACACGGTAAAGTAGCGGCCCATCAGGAGCAAGGATAGTCCATCTCGATCCTAAAACGTGCACTCAAATGCCATGTTCCCACTATTCTCTGTGTGTCTCACACCTCACTTTCTAGTTATATATTCAACTTATCTAAAACGAGACTTTCCCGTCATGGAACATAATAGAAACTACTACGCGTATAGATACGATCCATTTACACAATGTTAAAATAAGGATATCCTCACAGCCCAACAGACGAAGGTCCAGGGGCCACCTAGCCCCCGGAAGCTCAGAGGTCCCAGATCACCGGAGATGGTTTCTAATCGTTTTCCCGGAAATAAATCTGAACATAATGTGCACAGATTTATGGGACCATTTTTCCGTTTGTTTCGCATTTATAAGCGCGCATCGATATTGAACCAATACACCTCATGCCTAAATTTATAAGATTTTTTTTAATAAATTTATTAATAACACCCGACTTTGAACGTCCACTGGTGCTATTTTACCGTGACTTGTCCGCAAGCTTTTCACAGCATATGACTTGGGTCGTTTCTCTGAACGAAGCACTTTCGGGCAGAATAAATATATTAACTTTTGGTTTCACTAACTCAACAACAAAGGGATTATTTTCTTTTATCGCTATTTTCTACCACCCGGCTGAGCTCTCTATTTGCCTTTATTCCCAGTATTCCCTTGCCTTATCTTCTAAATGTACTCAATTAAGTCGAATTGAGTAATTTCAAATCGCTGTAAAATCGAATTGCAGGGGAGCTAAAAAAAACATCAATGATCGCCAGTATAGCACACGATCCTGATGAAAATAATGAGGGAGCTTACAGTAATTCATATGTAAAGGTCAGTGGACCCTTGTGCGAGAGAGAGAATTTATGCGTTAGCCCTGTTAAGCTGACAATGCTAACCGTGAGGAAGAGAACGTTCAGGGGATTGTAGGTGGATTATATTCGAACAAATGGCTGCGCGATGTTCCGTGATGATAGATAGATAGATAGATAGATAGTTGTTTATTAACGTCTCACCACATATAACACGATAAAAACAATACAAAGCTAAAACAGTTATAGGTGCCGCTCTAAAAAGAGTTATGAGAGGCGGATATTACCAATATATATAAAACATTACATAAATATGGGTTATACGGGTCCTACGTTCTGAAACGAGAAAGCAGGCTTTGGCAGAAACAGGTGCCATTTGCGGATTTCGGAGTACGAAAGACAATTTTTCCTTATCAGGAAGACCAAGAAAGCTTTATCACATCCATAAACAAACTGGGCCGCTTGGTACAATTCAAACCTTAAGTCTTCATAAAGTAGGCAATGGCATAAAACTTGTTCCTCATTTTCTATTTTATCAGGACAAACGAAACAAATACGAGACTCTTCCGACAATCCTTCATATCTACCCGTTTCAATTTTTAACGGGGCCACCCCTAACCTGACTTTTGCCATGGCACTTCTATATTTTTTATATAATTTCGTAGTAACATAAGCTTCTGGTACATAATGTGTTTTGAACAGCGTGTACGTCCTTAACTTATCCTAACCTCGGCCCCTAATTGAGCCAACTCTTGTAACGGCTTTTCTTAATGCACCTGGTCATATATTTCGGAGCATACCTTACGTCCGTATTCAAAATGTGACTCAAATTGTTTTCCTGGAAACATTTTTTGACCCGGAATACCCAGTTCCTATTCTTTTTATCTGCTTGCAGTACAGACCACAGTAAAACTATTTTGTTTAACCGACGAGCATCCATATTTATGGTTTTACACCAAAACCGTCCTATACTACCCAACTGTCTTACAGTTGATGGTTGCCAGGCCATATCTCCACAAACACCTGCGTTTGGAGCATATTTTTCAACACCTAGGAAAAAACGATTTGCTCTATTATGCACTGCATTCATCGACACGTTCTTTGCTCGCTGTCCGATAAGCCTGAGAGAAGTAACGATAGACAGCTCAGCCCAACGTGAGCAAAGTCATGTTATTGCAGACAGCGGAGACAAGGCATATCAGAGCGAACGTGAACAAGATGACGATAAATGCACAAAATGTCCGTTGTCACCTTGCCCTGGTTCACAGTGGGATGTAAATCTAGCACAATAGTCTAGTTAATTGTATCAAATATAGTCAATTTGACAAGTATATCTATTGGGTTTTGAGAGTTATGCACTACCTTTCGGGGTTTAAAAAATCATAATATGATTCTGAATAATAAGATGGCAACATATAATTTTCGTCTGAACGGAATCTTTCTCCCTTAGAGACGAAAGAATTAAACCACCTTGCTAGGATAGATGATGATCGGTTACCCGTCGGGCATGAGCAAGCCTTACATCTCAAGGTTCCTATCCATTCGATTTGCATTCGGGTCTTTGTATAAATTACGTTCACGCCGTTTGCCCAGGAGTAGCATAAGGATACAATAACTGACTACTTTCCGCCTTGCCAACAACTCGCCTCTCTAGACACATGCAGTATAGAAAAAGGCCCTACCGGAGCTAATACAAAACAGGCCTCACACATGGTGGGAAAATGTCTGATTTAGATACATATTAAACTCCAACTTAAATATACGCTCGCAAACCAGAAGAATGGTTTGTTCAATACACTTACAGATACTCTATAATCGTTTATTTTACATATCATTTTAAGACATTATTTCTACTCGGAATCCCTGGGTTCTCTGATCCCTCAACAATTTTTTTTGCAGTTTTCATGAGAGGGGGGGTCCGGCCCCCTGACCCTACCACCCGTAGATCCGCCCTTGGGCGATATAGCTATGGCATGTTATTTATGCATATCAATAAATTGCTGGATGGTCGCCTCTTCCGGCAATCTGCCTGCAACTGGTGTTCTATTATTTTTATGCGTGGGAATCCCACGAGGATTACTATAACATTTGACAATTCACCTGTGCAAACTTAAAAATGGAAAGCTCAACACACAGGATCTCGTCACCATTGCTAACTGGTTGAATAGGCTGGGGGAAGGGGCGGGGGTTTGAGGATGTTAAGAAATGTAGAAGGGGGGATACTCTACTCGGCGCCATCACCACTCCACGCTCCCAATCCTCAGGTTTAATAACCTACTTTATTGAAATGGAATAAGCTACACATTAAACATAACGAGAAATTGTTAAATTGCATATTAAACGTACTGTAACTTTTTCCGGTTTGGACTCTTTCCGCGAATAAGTCAATTTTTCGTGTCAAATTTCGACCGATATTTCCAAATTTGGCAGCATCCTGAAAATTCATGACAACAGGCAAGACCGCTGACACCGGGTGCCAAATCCCAGCTGACTTGAGACCAGTCAACCTAACTAACCAATTAGCAGTGGTAACCTAATCAACCAATTAACAATGGCAGCCCTAACGAGCGTCTTGGGCTCAACATCGCAACCAGTTTAAAGATTTCCATGTTGAAAAATTGTGAACGCTTGGAGATTGCTGTAGCTGGATTGATATAAGTAAAATAAAAATGTTTGAAACGTCTGATCAGTCCTCATTTAGCTGAAAGAAAATGCTCAACAATTGTGGGTTCCAATCTAAACGTCATTCCCCACCTGCAAAGTCAATTTTCTGTTGGCTTTTTCATATTGTTATCAGATAATTATGGCATGGTTTAACAGGTTTGGGTTTAAGGCATGTATCGGTGTATGGGATATTAGGTCCTATGATATCGTTGGAATTTTATTATTCCAAACTATTCCAGTCACTATTGTGTTATTTTGAATATGAGGTATGTCATAAATTGTTTTATATAAAGTGTTATACAGCTAAATTGAACGAAATGATTCAAATATTAATGTCTGTATACCAGTCAAATGTTGGTGAGCAAACCTAACATACAAGAATTGCTGATTAGTTGAAACCTCCCACTGAGGACCAATTTTCTCTATTTTAGTGTGGTATTTCGTACAATAAAGGAGGAGTTGTAATTTCTTTGAAATAACCTAGCTATATCATCTGTTGCTCTCTGATGCACATGCATGTAGGGTGATCATTTTTGCATTTGATGATGAACATTTGATCACAAACCAGTTTCAAAGCTTTAAAAATAATTTATAAATTTATAAAAAGAGCTTTGAAGCACCACAAAAACATTTCCCGGGATGTACCTTCCTGCATGTCAATCCCGAATGTACGTGTCGTGCCCAATTGTGTATTGAGGCAAACAGAGTCTCAATGCATACGAACAACATACCATAATTTGAAAGGTTTAAGAATGATTGTAAAGGTTCAAATGCATTATTCATAAATGTTTAAAAACAACTTGTGAATGTCTAAGTAATAAACTTGATAAAACGAACATTTGAAACTTTGAAAATGACTTCTTGGGGTTTGAAATGAGTTTTCACCTTCGAAAATGAATTCTACAGGCTTAAGAAGGGAAAGCCCTTCTGATAAAATCATTTCTATGAAAAAAACCTATGAGAAACCTTTATAATAAAACCTACTGTTTAGGATGCATGTATACCGCTACCGAGCCACGTGAATCGTTTTGCAAAGAAACTCTCAAATCCTGAATCCAACGCGAAAGAGGATATCAAAAAGTCCTCTCGCAATTTTGCTGACATTCGATAACAAATTTTGCACGCAAAGAATACTAAGTTTAGTATGCTTACTTTCTTATAAAAAAATAAATACAAAAACATAATATAACGATTTAAACGAGGAACGATTCACCACAAGTTTATTTCGAGTTCAGAAACAAATTTGGAAGAATTTCAGAACCTCTTCACCCCTTGTCGGCCATACCCTAGATGCCTGGAGGCAGCACGCAAAGCTGAAGTATCATCTGTCGAAATGCCACAAAACTATTTGATTTAAAAATAAATTACAGCGATTTAGCTATTGCTAAAAACTGTCTATGGAATACTGTATGTAATTTAACACTAACACGAGAAGAAAAGCACTGAAAATTTGAGAATATCGTAGATCTTGCGTATATAACACTTCATCTTGTTATGCAATCAAGAGTATTATCAACCTTTGAGTATATACTATTTTAGTAATAAGTTGTGTCGCCACTTTGAACATACCAGTGAATTATAATCTGTAAAGTTATGTTCTTTCCTATAACTATCACCAGGAAGTTGGAGATATTACATCTTTAAACATTGTACATACCAAGGGACCAAGTGGTAGAAATGTCCCTCCTAGTAGATGTACAAGCCTCTATAGACACGAGGAATGCTACATATATTTTGTTTCAAGACCAGGACACATCCATATAACCACGGGGCAAAGAAGAGCACGCAAGGCTATTTTTGGATGATAGCTCTGATGGCCAGGAATTTTATTGTCAGTATGACCCATTTCACTGGACTGTCGGAACTACTTTCACATCTCAACAGATGTCCCCAAATGCCAACTTTGGCCATCAAACTGTAATTTTGTAGAGCTGTCATCTGACTTAATTGATACAAGCAGCCAGAGGATGCTAAGTCCCCCGCCGAAATGGCAGCAATATTTTTTAGCAATTGTTGGTCTCGGGGGGATATACATGAGGGAGGCAACTGCTACTTCATAGGCGTTGGATGCGGAAGGGTCTTTCTGCCTTCCCAAGTTTCAAAATCAACTCAGAACGGTTGACTGAACGTGTTTTTGCTTCTGTAATATAGCTTCCATGCAGTGAAGCATGGAAATTATGTAACCGAGAAGCGACCCCACGTGACATCTCAATGCATATTATCTGCAAACCAAATTTGACGAGAAGCTGAATGCATCCTCAACATATTGTCTGGAAACCAAATTTTAAATTTGCCACCAGGTGTCGTCATATGTAGGTGCAATTGGGCGAAACGCAATCCCAAGGATCATCTCATGACATGGTGTATCAGCATAGGAACCTCGGGAAGAATCTGAAAAGGGGTTATTGTCCGGAAACCAAATTTAGATTTGTATGTGCGAAACACAATCAAAACTGACATCTTATGGCATATGAATACCAAATTTGAGAAGAATCCGATGAGCAGTTGTCAAATTATTGCCAGAAAAAAATTCAGATTTTTCCACTAGGTGTCGCCACCAGTATGCAGAAGCAGGTGAAATACAATCCCAAGGAACATATCATGGTATGGTATCTGCACACCAAATTGGAGAAAAATCTGATGAGCGAAATCAAATTTAGATTTGACACGAGGTGGTGCTACCTGTATGCACAAGTGGGCGAAACGCAACACCAAGCGACATCATATGCCATGATATATTCATACCAGATTTAAGAATAATCTGACAAACGGTTCTCAAGTTATTACCCGGAAACAATTCTGGTATTTCGCCACCAGGTGGCACCACCTGTAAGTAAAAGTGAGCGAAAGGCAATTCCACGCAACATCTCCTGGCATGATACATGCATACTAAATTTGAGGAGATTCCGATGAGCAGTTCTAAAGTTAATGACTGATAACAAATTTTGACTTTAACACCTGGTGGTGCCACCTATAGGCGCAAGTGCGCCGGCGAAATGCAATCTCAAGCGACATCTTAGGTCATGGTATTACCCGGAGACAAATTTGGGATTTTGCCACCAGGTGGCGCCACCTGTAAGTACAAGTGAGTGAAAGGCAATCCCATGCAACATCTCCTGGCATAGTACATGCATGCTAAATTTGAGTAGAATCCGATGAGCATGCAGTTCTCAAGTTATTGGCCAAAAACAAATTTCAGAATTTGTCATCAGGTGGCGTCACTTTCTGAGCAGAAGTGGATAACGCAATCCAAAGCAACATCTAATGGCAAGGTACAATGTATGTGCATGCCTAATTTGGGAAGAATTCGATGAGCAGTTCTCAAGTTATTGCCCGGAAACTAAATTTCGAACGACATTTCAAAGCCTTTCAAAGTTATTGCTTGCAGCACAAAAGAACGGAAAGAACCCTAGTGGCACCACATACAGGCAGATCTTTCTGAACCCTAGTGGCACCACATACAGGCAGATCTTTCTGAAATGCAATACCAATCAACATCTTGTCACAAAGAATACATATGCCAAATATTGAAGAAACTAGATACAGTCGATCGAATACGATTGGAGGCATGCCTTTAGCATCTTTAGTAAAGGAAACATTCATTATTTGTGAAGAAAGTAAAAACTTAAAACTTAGGAAAAAATCATTAACATGGCCCCATAAGATGCCTTGAGGGTAGGTACCCACATACCAAATTAAAAAGTACCCATTAAAATTCAACAGTTACTGTCCGGAAATACAATTTTACCTTGGGTCTCAGGTAGCGCCATGTGTAGGCAGATAGGCATAAAGTATAATCCCAACCGAGATCTTGAGGCAAGATCCCTTGACATTGGAGATAGAAAATGTTAACTTGGCCTACAGGTTGCGTCACCTGTGAGCAGATCAACAAGAAAAACAATACCAAGTGAAACCTTTAGGTAAGGTACATGTATAGCAAACCTGGAAAGAATTCATTCAAGTATTAAAAAATTATTGTTAATTTAAATTTGCCCCCAGATGGCACCACCTATATGTGGATCGGCATGAAAAACAATGCCAAACGAGAAGTTCCTACACAAGAGGCGAGGTTCCTACACAATACCAAATTTGGAATGAATCGGTTCAGGTTTTCAAAATTTATTGTCTGGAAACACTTAACTTAGCATTCAGGTGGTCCCCCTATCAACATGAAAAACATTCTCAAGCCAGATCTTAAGCAAGGTACCACCACACCAAATTTGGAAAGAATCCTTAAGGTTTTCAAAAGTTATTGTCTGGAGATGCAATTTTAACTTGGCCCGAGGTGGCGCCACCCAGAAGCGGATTGGCACGAAAAACAATTCCAAGCAAGATCTATAGACAAGGGACATATTTACCAAATACAAAAACATGGGTCTGTGCCTGATAAATTGGAAACCTTTTGGGGTTGCAATTATCCCAATATTGCAGACAACACACAATTTTCAGCTTCTGCCAAGATATATTAGAAATATATATGCTCAAACACAATATATGAGGGTCGGGCGAGGGCTAGTTTGGGAGATAGAGGGCGCGGCTCGGCGCCCTGGGGGTGGGACATGCTCTCCTTAAGGGTAGTGGTAGGTGTGTGCTGACATGAAAGCCATGAAAGCTCCTGCCCATGAAACAACCACACTGATAACTGAATGCCATCATCTGTCAGTCCCAAAAACACAGGGTGGAATTCAATTCAATTCAGGAAATTGATCATATGCCTGATGTGCACCAAACTTTAGGAACTCAGTTGTAAAAAATAATATAATGAGATTACATGTGTAGGACACAAATAGTTCCTGCAGAAGCTTTAGGTTAAATCATATGATGTGAGATATAATTATTTGATTAAGTCCACTGACAAAAAGTCAAATGAAATATCTGAGGGCAAAAGAAGAAACTAGAAGATACCAGAAAAAATAAGATACAAGGAATTATGGCAAGATCAAGAGCGGGATGGATTGAATATGCAGAAGCAGGTGAAATACAATCCCAAGGAACATATCATGGTATGGTATCTGCACACCAAATTGGAGAAAAATCTGATGAGCGAAATCAAATTTAGATTTGACACGAGGTGGTGCTACCTGTATGCACAAGTGGGCGAAACGCAACACCAAGCGACATCATATGCCATGATATATTCATACCAGATTTAAGAATAATCTGACAAACGGTTCTCAAGTTATTACCCGGAAACAATTCTGGTATTTCGCCACCAGGTGGCACCACCTGTAAGTAAAAGTGAGCGAAAGGCAATTCCACGCAACATCTCCTGGCATGATACATGCATACTAAATTTGAGGAGATTCCGATGAGCAGTTCTAAAGTTAATGACTGATAACAAATTTTGACTTTAACACCTGGTGGTGCCACCTATAGGCGCAAGTGCGCCGGCGAAATGCAATCTCAAGCGACATCTTAGGTCATGGTATTACCCGGAGACAAATTTGGGATTTTGCCACCAGGTGGCGCCACCTGTAAGTACAAGTGAGTGAAAGGCAATCCCATGCAACATCTCCTGGCATGGTACATGCATGCTAAATTTGAGAAGAATCCGATGAGCATGCAGTTCTCAAGTTATTGGCCAAAAACAAATTTCAGATTTTGTCATCAGGTGGCGTCACTTTCTGAGCAGAAGTGGATAACGCAATCCCAAGCAACATCTCATGGCAAGGTACAATGTATATGCATGCCTAATTTGGGAATAATTTGATGAGCAGTTCTCAAGTTATTGCCCGGAAACTAAATTTCGAGCAACATTTCAAAGCGTTTCAAAGTTATTGCTTGCAGCACAAAAGAATGGAAAGAACCCTAGTGGCGCCACCTACCGGCAGATCTTTCTGAAACGCAATACCAATCAACATCTTGTCACAAGGAATGCATATGACAAATATTGAAGAAACTAGATACAGTCGATCGAATACGATTGGAGGCATGCCTTTAGCATCTTTAGTAAAGGAAACATTCATTATTTGTGAAGAAAGTAAAAACTTAAAACTTAGGAAAAAATCATTAACATGGCCCCATAAGATGCCTTGAGGGTAGGTACCCACATACCAAATTAAAAAGTACCCATTAAAATTCAACAGTTACTGTCCGGAAATACAATTTTACCTTGGGTCTCAGGTAGCGCCATGTGTAGGCAGATAGGCATAAAGTATAATCCCAACCGAGATCTTGAGGCAAGATCCCTTGACATTGGAGATAGAAAATGTTAACTTGGCCTACAGGTTGCGTCACCTGTGAGCAGATCAACAAGAAAAACAATACCAAGTGAAACCTTTAGGTAAGGTACATGTATAGCAAACCTGGAAAGAATTCATTCAAGTATTAAAAAATTATTGTTAATTTAAATTTGCCCCCAGATGGCACCACCTATATGTGGATCGGCACGAAAAACAATGCCAAACGAGAAGTTCCTACACAAGAGGCGAGGTTCCTACACAATACCAAATTTGGAATGAATCGGTTCAGGTTTTCAAAATTTATTGTCTGGAAACACTTAACTTAGCATTCAGGTGGTCCCCCTATCAACATGAAAAACATTCTCAAGCCAGATCTTAAGCAAGGTACCACCACACCAAATTTGGAAAGAATCCTTAAGGTTTTCAAAAGTTATTGTCTGGAGATACAATTTTAACTTGGTCCGGGGTGGCGCCACCCAGAAGCGGATTGGCATGAAAAACAATTCCAAGCAAGATCTATAGGCAACGGACATATTTACCAAATACAAAAACATGGGTCTGAGCCTGATTAATTGAAACCTTTTGGGGTTGCAATTATCCCAATATTGCAAACAACACACAAATTTCAGCTTCTGCCAAGATATATTGGAGATATATATGCTCAAACACAATATACGAGGGTCGGGCGAGGGCTAGTTTGGGAGATAGAGGGTGCGGCTCGGCGCCCTGGAGATGGGGACATGCTCTCCTTGAGGGTAGTGGTAGGTGTGCTGACATGAAAGCCATAGAAAGCTCCCTGTACATGAAACAACCACACTGATAACTGAATGCCATCATCTGTCAGTCCCAAAAAAAACACAGGGTGGAATTCAATTCAATTCAGGAAATTGATCATATGCACAGTGTGCACCCAAACTTTAGGAACTCAGTTGTAAATAATATAGTAAGTTACATGTGTGGACACAAATAGTTCCTGCAGAAGCTTTAGGTTAAATCATATGATGTGAGATATAATTATTTGATTAAGTCCACTGACAAAAAGTCAAATGAAATATCTGAGTGCAAAAGAAGAAACTAGAAGATACCAGAAAAAATAAGATACAAGGAATTATGGCAAGATCAAGAGCGGGATGGATTGAATATGGGGATAAACGTGCAAGTTATTTTTGCAATTGAAAAACATAAATTTTACGAATAAGACCATGAATAAACTGATCAAAAATGTTGGAACAGAAATTACAGATAGTTCTGAGGTTCTAAATGAACGAAACACTTTTTATGGGGAAATGTATAAGCAAAGAAATAGGGATAGACAAAATTGGGCAGACAATATCGACAAATCAGCTGTAAACATTCTGGATGAAGAAATTCGAACAAGTTAGATGGAAATATTACACAAAAAGAGCTATATCAAGTTATCAGTATATCAAGACAACAAAAGTCCGGGTCTGGATGGGGCCAATATCTCTCCTGAATATAACTGATAAAATAACATCAACGTGTATAGCGAACCGACTGAAATCTGTACTAGATAGCATAATACACGAAGATCAAAGAGGAATCATCAAAGGTCGATTTATGTATTAGAATTACTTGTGATTAACTTTTTTAGACTGATGTTTTACTTCTTATAGACTGAGAAAGCATTTGGCACTGTCTCACTTCAGTTCATTGACGAAATTGAGTTTTTTCGGCTTTAGGTATTCAAATATAAGAAGGGTTAATATAATCTTTAGTGTGGCAAAATCATGCATCTTTTCACAATGGATTCCGATCGAGTTTCTCTCCTATAAAAAGCGGCTGTTGGCAGGTAGACCCTCTCTCACCTTTTCTTTTCATTTTTTCCGCAGAAATTGTAAGCATACTTTTTATACAAAATCGGAAAAGTTAAAGGAATTACTATAAATGGCACGACATATAAACTGAGCCAGTATGCTGACGATAACCAGATAATGCTAGACGAAAATAAGGAATCGTTCCGATAAATCCTGGCAAATCTCGAAGAGTTTCGTATCATATCAGGCCTGAAAATTACTCATGACTAGGCACAGGCTATCTCTTTGGGTCCGATGATTAACAGGAACATACCTTATGTGAAGGCGTCAAGCTGGACTGAAATAAGCCCGTGTTTACAATTCTTGGTGTCAAATTTACGAATGAAATTTATACCATATTGGATATTAACTTTACAGAAAAGATGGAAAAATTTAGCTCCCGCCCAGATATCTCACTTGCTTGCGAATCTACCCACACCCGACGAGGAAATACTAAAAAAGTTGAATTGAGTGTTCCATAAATTTACTGTAATTGAAAATGTGTTAAAATAAACAGGAAAACTGTTATTAGGAATTATAGCGAAGGAGGCAGAATAATTATCGATGTTAATATATTTATCAGGGCGTTAAAAATAACCTGGGTTAGAAGGATTTCAACAACAGATCGGCAATGGCAAAAGCTTTTTAAACGATAATGAGATCTGGGACTTTTTGCCACAACCGGTGGAGCTTTTGAAAATACTGTAAAAGAAATAAAAACCGTTTTGGAAATAGGTGGCGATGGATTGATCGAAGTACAGTACAAAAAAATACAAATTGGTCAAGTAGAAAATGAAGACATTTTATCACAACCAATACAGCACATGAGCAAAGCAAAAACAATAACTTATTTATTTTCTTGAATGGTTTTAGAAACTGTATCATGATAACGACCTTTTCAATGAGGATGTGAAATAGTTTTCATTCATCGAACTTAAGTGGAAACGAAAGAATACTTAAAGATATACATAACACGTGGAAGGACTTCCTCACCTTAAATAAATCAAGCTTCTCGAACCAGCTGTCCACCTCTCCCAAAACATATTCAATTAAAATTAAAACTCTACAGTGTGTTAATTGCAGACAAGCCTGAGCCATGCATCACACCCATAATGGGAGTACAGTTTAGGTATGAACTACATAAATTTTATGACCGAATGATGTACATTAGAAACCATTTTATGGAATTTACAATATAAATTAAAACATAGTCTGGTTACGAATGTATGCTTCTTTAAAATGAAAATGTCTTTAGAACTCTCATGTACGCTTTGTCATGAAGAGCAAAATACTTCAGAGCATTTATTTTGTAATTTTCCGGTAAGCCTACAATTATGGGGTAAACTATGTGACTGGATACTTCTAGAGTGTCATATAGGTCTCCCCCTGAGTAGAAAGGTAACACGATTTGGTTTATATACCACTGTCGAATTTCTGATTCAACACTGAGTTTTGACATCTTAAAAATGTAACTTCAGCTTAGAAAGAACAATATACAAATATAATTTGAGCTTTTGGAAAGAAATGGGCGCTATTATACAACCTGTTTAACATAATCGAATGTATTGACTGATTTATTTAGGCAAGCTGGATATTGCTTATATTTTTTTTAATTATACATATAACAGATGCGTGTTCCGGTTACTACCATCCGTCTTTATACCTGTGACTGTCCTTTGAGTTCTCCCAATGTCTAATGAAGCTTATTAAGGGAATATTCCCCTGTAGTTGTTTAAATATTGTTCCCAATTCGTGCAGGCTGTAATATATACATTGATCCATGTTCAGCGATTGATATTTTTTTTTTGCTGACATTGTTAGGGTGCGGATTGTACTCCGCTTGCTACGCCAAAAAAGTTTGTTTTGACAGTTACATGTACAACCATGATTGAATTACTAAAATTGTAATTCTACAAATGCGTACCGATATAGATATTTATGACGTGTGGTTGTCTTTCAGAGCGCGTTGGACAGTGTACCAAGCCTGGAAGTTTTCACCGACTATTTTGAATATTTTGCTGTAATGAATTTGATATAGTCTGGGTCAAATCTTCGCGTAGTATTCTTCATCTACATGTATAATGTTTTGTCATTTTGCTTGAATGAGTGTGCGCATCCAAAATATCTTTACTGATTTGCATACAATTATTGAAATTATCTTTTACAATCCACCACTTATGTAGTCTTAACTTCAATATTAAAACTTATTTACCTGATGTTCGCTACAATTTGATATAAAGGTTGAACCGGATGGAAATCAAATGCTTAATATCAGTCGGGATGGTTCAATAGGGCCGTGGTGAGATTTGTTGATTTCTAGATAAGTGATCTATAAAGTACCTTCCCAGTCAAATCATGTTTTCTGTTGTATATAGGTGCTGCGCTAATCAGAGTGGGAATAAGGTGTTGCAGTAGAAATCACTCGTGCGTGACAGACCAGTGACTTAAGTACTTAGTGGCCTATCTGATTCATGTGGACCAATCATAAATAAGGAAATAATGTTTTCATAGGCGTGCTCAACGGTTATTTTACGCACGGTTAGTGTGGAAAAGTTTATATTCTATAGCACTTGTGTGAACAACATCGAGCTAACCGTGCAATTATCACACGATTTACCACGGTTGTGTGAAATTGTGTGCAGGTGTTCATTAAGAGATTCCATTTCACAAGTCGGATGAGGAAAGGGACATCTGCTTTCATACAAGTAACAATCGAATAAAACAAACAAATAAATTACAAGATGAAATTTCTTTCTCAAGTTCAACTGTTGTTTCCATTGAAAAAGCGACACAAATAGGCATATATTCACATAATTCAGCTGACAAAATCACTCCCCATTTGAGAGACCACATAAACTCGTCCACTGATGCTGGTACGATGCCAATCGAGACGAGAGCATCGTCCCAACATCAGAGTTTCTCAGGGGAGAAAGGTTGTCAAAGTTTAAAATATGTTTTCAACCTTTCATTGTAATCATTGTTGATAAGCAATTTGAGTAGTGCAATAGAATAGAAAAAATGTTATCATAGGTTTGATAAATGGTTATTTGCGCACGGTTAGTGTGGGAAAGTTTATAAATTTTAGGGCGCGGGCTTCGCTCTTGCCCTAAAATGTAAACTTTCTCACACTAACCGTGCGCAAAATAACTATTTAGCACGCCTACGAAAACAGTATTCCTTAATTTTAAAATTTGTAAACTTTCCCACACTAACCGTGCGTAAAATACCCATTGAGTACGCCCATTAAAACATTATTCTAGTCTATGGTACTACCCAAATTGATTATTAACAAAGATTATAATGAAAGGTTGAAAACATATCTTAAACTTCGACAACCTTTCTCCCCTTTCTTGGAAAAACTCGTTCACTGATGCTCACGCCTCGGTGGTTGGCATCGTGCCAATGTCGGTGGGTGATTGTATGTGGTCTCTCAAATGGGGAGTGATACTGCCACCGGCGTCAGCTGTGTGGAAATTACGTGAATATATGTCTATTTGTGTCGCTTTGTTAATAAATTTCACAATGAAAACAACAGTTAAACTTGAGAAAGAAATTTCATCTTGTAATTTATTTGTTCGTTTTATTCGATTGTTACTTGTCTCCCTTTCCTCATCCGACTTGTGAAATGGAATCTCCCAATGAACACCTGCACTTAACGACTGTTGATTCCACATAACAACGACTGTTGATTCCACATAACCGTGATAAAACGTGTAATAAATGCACGGTTAGCTCGATGTTATTGACACAAATGCTATAGAATTGTGGACAATCTCCGTTAACAACGATTATGACTTATTCCGCCTTGTAAGGTTACATTTCTAGGTTTTCGTTTCCTTTTGTAACTAATTTCTCATGTTCATAGACATCTATGGAGCTGATGACAAATGCCGTTGTCATAATTGTACTGAGAATTTGATGGGTCAGCATGCAAATTTAATGTATATAGGTAAAACTATATCTTCAGAAATTCGGGTTATGTTGTTCTCCATTTTTAGTCCAGAGAAAATCACTGACCGGACCTGCGTCTTTAGAGGGTTTATGTTATTGCTCCCGGAATGTCGACGCCCCATACACGCCCACTTTCCGTTGGCACCCACAAACTTACAAGGTGTACCCGGATAAGCCTGTCATATGCATACCCGCATACCCAGGTTTGCGTGGGTAACCTGCATGTATTTGTACATGTATACCCACATGTACATCTCTTTCGACGGTTTGAGTGAAAAATCTCTGAATGAGCAATAATTGCAGAAATGCATCCATCAGAGGAAGTTTGATTTTTTCAACATTTACCAGGAAAACTTTATTTTCGCTTTTCTTTGCATCAAAGTTTAAAGCTAGATTTATAACATCAAATGGGTTAAGGCGTCGAGCTTCCTTAGGTTAAACAGTGTAAAAATATTGCTCTCTTGAGATTTATTTAGATTATTTCCTTATGCTGGATTTTATGAAAGAAAACAACAGCTTTAGGTATGGTATGTGTTCAAGCTAATTCATGCCTCGAACCCTTTCCTTTGCATTTCAGTGTTCAGAAATTTGGTATACATACTCCACAGAAGTTGGGCTTCAATTATATTTTATAAAATGTTCTCTTTTTTTTTTTTTTAAATTAGCATTGCGTGAGCTGGAAGAGGTTGATTTAATCGCATTTGTTTTGAATAAAAATAATTGAAACCCAATAAAATATTTCTAAGATGAAATTAATAATTCCATTTCACGGCATTGTTCTGAGCTGATTGTGCGATTACAAATTGAGCAGATTCACAACCAGACGTATCACATTATTCCCATTTTGATTCTATTGGCATACTTTACAGCTGAGGATATAACTGTTAAATTTAATATGGCGAAAACGTGGGTTCATCAGAAACTCCTATTTTCATGTTGTTCCTATAATTAGCTGAAATTACAAATTTCTCAAAGCCAAGCATATTCATAACAAAGATCTATCTGTCGAGTTTGAGTGTATTAGCAAAATCAGTATTTTTGTTCAATCCAAGGCATTTAGATTACCACGAAGTATATATGTCAAAACTCCAGCCTCAGTACACCATAACATTATGCATCAGGCTTGGGCCTATTTGCATGATCATGGTCCTGTATTCAGCGAAGAATATTTATTCCAAATATGCTGCCATGCACGAAGCGTCGTTTTTTTTACATTTCTATTCATCACTTGGGATAAGTGTTGCAGAATTCAAAAATATACGTGTCTATTGGAATCAAATTTCTTTCCAGAAAAGGCCCATTTGAAGTCCTTTTGAATCATTTAAAACAAATTTTCTGTCTTGAGATAAAAAATAAAGAAAAATGGTTATTTCAAGATTTTTCATAACACCATTTTGAATTTATCTATGAATATTTGTTTCTAGAATTCTTGTAATATTCCAGATTCAATGCTGTACAATAGTTATTCCATATGTGCAATTTCATATACATCACTTTGAAAATCTCCGTGGGGGGCTGGGGCAATACGGTTTGCTATAAACACATCTGTATTGGTTCATCTCCATGTAAGAATCACAAGGTAATGCCTACAATAGCCAAATCTGGTGACAACATTGTGTATATTGTGCCTTTTCAACCACACAAAGACACAGACAACATCTTCCTACATGAAGTATGTACCTGTACCTGTATATGTCGGCATTTGTATATCCCTATATGTGTAAAACGTTGCGTTCTGAGATATAAAATTTCCCAAATATTATACTATCACTAAATCATGATTTATATTCAAAATTTGGTAGCTGGTGAAGGGACGGGCCGTTGATATTATGCTGGCCAATACAAGGAGGCACATATAGGCTGTCATGCGAATTCCGCCATCCATGAGGGTAAATTTAGGTGTAGTAATCTCGATACAAATACTGGCTACAACTGTATCAACGTATCTTCCAAAACAACAACAACGACAACAGCGGCAGCAGCAATTTTCTCAGTTTTTGGATTACTCTTGGGATTATGCTCAGGATAACTGTCTGCTCATATTCTTCAATACACGTAAGGCAGATATGAGCTAGGACAAACTGAGCTTCTTATCTCTTTGTTTTCTTTGGGGTTTTCCTATTCCTATAGGTGCCTGCTGTCTCTTAACCAACATAACATTTCTGCCCTGTCATTTGCAGCTATTTCCTAATTCTTTGCCCTGTCATTTGCAGCTATTTTCCAATTCTTATATTCGATATCACTCGTGGAGTTAGTAAAGGAAAGTAAGAGGTCAACAAACCTTTTTCGGGTGTGTCTCAGTAATCCAACTCATCCAACAAAGTACTCTTTCATATGGCAAAAGACAACTGTACTATTCAGTGTATGTGACAGAATCTGAACATGACTCACACTCTAGTGGGTTGAAGCCGACACAACGAGTATTATGAGGTCGATCACGGGCAAACCCCAGGCTAACACCTGTTTACGCCGCTGTGCGTGATTGCGCTATAAAGTATAGGCCAGGATAAAATTGAACCATTGTCGGCGCTTTTACAACGAAAAAACTAACATATTATGTCCGTTGTTATTTTAAAGAACTAAGTAGGAGTAGAATATCACATCTTCATTGGCAACGATCTATTAGTTTATCAAAGTAATCAACGTAGGCAGATCAGTTCGGATTAGCTTGAAGTTGAACATCTGAATACTCCGTACGACCCGTGAGTATAGCAGTATTTACAGTAATACGGTACTTTGAACCACATGTTATCGCCGGCAGTTTATCTTTTATATTTATAGGAAATAATCGACAATTAAATCATTTTTACGTCCGTAAGTTACAAGTTAGTCAGGCAGAAAGGACAAAGAGTGTTAAGTTTACAGTAGAAGTCCAGTTTTGCCGACATTAAATGATTAATATCTGGACTTTTCTGATCTTCCGCGAAGGATTACTAATGTGTACTCCATACATGTCATAAGGAATAAACACATACCGTTACATGATATTTGACGACGGACTGACTGGTCTATGGTTCAACAGAAAGTTTACGGCATTTGCCCAACAACACGGAGAATAGCAACTTCTCTTTCTTCATCACAGTTGTCGTGTACGCTATAAATGTAAACTGAATTGCCTCATTGACTCCTCCCTAAACCACTATTTCGAGAATTTGGTATACAAACGCAACTTGGCTGGTTGGGACACAATAATTATAAACTTTACTACTAATCGTTCACGTTAAACCTGACAAAGATAATTCCGAGGCTAAACGAGGCTTCCGAGTGGTAGTCTGATTCCCTAGCCTACCTGTATAGGTAAGCAATGTGACAGCAAGTTACCCTATCAGGCTAGGCGACGTCAATAGCGGCACTACTGCCATCGGATTTTAATCGTTTTGTCTCCACTGGGAAAATTCTCGAAGGTCTCTCGACTGATTCTCGATATCGTTTCTGATTCAAGAAATTTCTCTCGAATGAAAACCGACCACAATAACGAAAGAAAACCGACTTCGCGAATCTTTCGAGTTTTCTGAAAAAAAATTCTCATTCGCTCTCACCTTTGAAAATCTCGATATCGAGAAAAAAATATATAGATTTTTCGATGGAAAACCGAACGATTTTTGGAGACGCTTCCTAACTGACTATTGTTTTTTTTTGGCAATCTCCTCGCACGCTATTAGTATTATACCGTTTTTTGTAAGCTTCCTATAGCAATGAAATAATGAACCATGAAGGTCTGGCCGACCATGCTTGCCTCGATATATCAGTAAATTGTTCTGTATATTCCTTTTCTCATGACTTGATTTGCATGTAGATTCTGATAGCTGATCTATATCGATAGCCGAGCAGTCTGAATGTTGCTGAGACAACCGACATCAATATACGACAACAAAGAACCTTGTACAGTCAGCAGTCCATTCCCAACGGATCATGTAACTCCTACGGAATTGAATAGATTCTGAGTAACCGCCGCGACCACGTTCTGTAAGACTAAGCAGTCTTTACTCGCGGGATTTTACACCCATTTTCCGCATAATCAATCACTGTTGTTGAAAAACGCATTAAATTATTGAAAAATTTAGGAAGAATATTTTGGGATGCGAATCAGCAGACCATCAATCAAAACAAAGCCACTACTCATATCGTACTCTCACAGGAAAGTTGCTTCAATTATCGTTTTTGAAAATGAGTACCATTTAACGAAACCAATATTTCATAAAGTTTTATTTTTTTTTTTATATATGAAGATAAACGACAACCAAAACGTTTAAATGAAGATAAACGATAACCAAAACGTGGTTTGCTGGAGAGGCACCAGTTCAGAAGTGCTTCACTACGTGTAAATACATTCATATGTTTAGAGAGAAGTAAACGCGGCTTTTCCAACCCAAAACTGTCCATTTTATACAAATCTACCAGTATGAAGAGTTATTGTTGAAAAACATGTTGCTCATGCTCCCAATATTTCAAAGACAGTTAAACAAAATGGAATAGTTCATGCTATTCGAGACATTCGCATCATATTTAATGCTTCATTTTCTTCTTCAACCGTGCCTCATCTGGGACGGTTTGTCCATCTTAACGTACGAGCTCCTTTGTCAGTTAAAATCGGATAATATTGCGAGAGTTACGCCCCTTGAATCAGCCAATTTGCAGTATTTTATGCTGGATATATCACCAAGAATGTCCCGATATTGTTGACAGATCAATCCTTAAATCTCGGATGTGAATGACGATGTGGCTATGCTTTGGGTTGAGATACAAGCATCAGACTCAGCAGTCGTAAGTCAGCCGTCGTTAAGATACCTGGTGACCGCTAGCCTCACACCGCTGAACCGGCACCGGCTCGAGCCCAGCTGGTTCAATTGTGGAAGTTTGTCAGTTACTTGCCAATCGGCGGTGGTTCTCTCCGGGTACTCCGGTTTCTTCCACCAACCAAACTGACTGTCACCATATGGGTGAAACAACCTTGAGTGTGACATTAAGCCAACTTCTCCCCACTCCCTGTTCCTAAACCTTTACTGCATTACCAGTAGATAAACTATGTGAAGTTCAACGGGTTGAATGCAACTGGCTTCACTTGTTTTTTGTCATGTGTTTTTCCTTGATGATGATCAAAGACGGAACGAGCTTGAATGCCGATCTCTAGAGAGGATGGTCCACAGATGAGTGGTCAGACGGACTAGGGTGTTTTTTTGGGGGGGGGGGCTGAGACATCGCCAAATTTGTGTGTTTTCCTTGGTTCTTGAGGAATGAGGGAGGCCAAGGCATAAGATATTTATATAGGATCGTGAATCCCATCACTGGCACCGATTACTGAAAATGAATTCTTATATTTTAAGGCGTCTTCGTCTGTCGTAGTACAGCGGTCGTTATAGTATCAAGCAATAAGAAATCATATTGGAATGATAAAGGAATGAAAAAGAGCATGAGGGTGTTTGAGAGGGTGTTTTGTGGCTGAAGGGTGTATCTAACTACCGATGAATATAAAAGTATTATATGGCTGCAAAAATGACTATAAATAACCAAAAGGGTTCATATTTCATGTAAGAATCACGAGACAATGCATACAATAGCCAGGGATCAACAATGCGTCTAGACTTGAGCCTTTCCAGCTGCACAAAAGATTGGACAATAGCTCCCTACATGAAGTATCTACCGAAATTTGATATACATTTTACCAATGCATCAGATTGCTGAACTTATATCAGACATTGCCTCGGTCTAGTACCAATCGTATTCATGTTTTACATGTATATCATTGAGAAAACAGTATTTGATAGCAAAGAACATAGTCTGGCTTCCTTCTCCGGCCACCATCAAATTTTCACCTGTCTGAGTTCCCCTGCATGGCCCCAATTGAGACGGCAATATCATTACGTATGGAATATTCCTGATATTTCATCTACACCGCTATGATCATAGCTATCATTGCAGTTCATTATTTATCCTTAAAATTTTAACTTATATATTATTCCTTATAGCTTGAATTTTCAGCAGAATGGGAGTTGCTATCATATTGAGTTTGCATGCTGAGCCCGCTCTCTCTTACACCTGTGACGTCACATGTGACTCTCGCTGGGAGAATTTCGGCTGGCAAATCCCAATTTTAAGCTAGAATTTATCAAAGATGGGTGACTTCACCGCCAAAGTGTTTCTCTATAATCAAAAACAACATATTTACTACAAATTCCAATAGTTTTCTCATTTTATTCCAGACCCCGTTTGGGTGTCCCTATAACAAACAACAGTGGGGCCGGGAAGTTAATGAGATCGTGTGAATTACCGACTCTTCGCTACAAAACAAAAAGCAGCTAAAAATGTTACTGTCATGGTACATAGACCACTGTAAATGTTTCAGGACAGTTAGTGCTAAGTTATTGATGGCAGCCGCGGATTCGTTCATGGATACTGATGCATTTCGGGTAAATCCAAAACAATTTTATCTGCACAGACAAACTTTGTGCCGTGCGCTCCCTGCATGGTACTGTTCAGAAAGCCCCGTTGCGCTGTACACTGTGAGCAGTAACTTGACATTATAACCTAATTCGTAAAGGGTTTTATCTGCCATTTTGAAGCGGGTGCGCTCCAGTGCGGCGAACTTCTGTTTAGTTTCAAATGTTCTCACAATAATTTTAAGTAATATATTATCCAATTATTCTATAGTTTAAATCATACATTAAATACACACATGAGCTATCGTTTCATATTTAAAAATTGTACACCGATATCCCCTTAATAAAATAGTTGTTCAACAAATAGTCTAGAATAGTTTCTCAATCTATAATTTAACATCGTTGCAGGGACCGTAGAAGTGAAACAGAAGTCATCCTTTATCAGAAGGACACTTCCATACCTCCGATCTTAAAGAGCGACAGTGATTCAACCGGAGATTATATCCTTTCTTTACACACTGGCTCTATTGTGCAACACGAGGGATTCTTTTTCTGGAATCACCCGGTTGACAATGGACTTTGCATGTGCTCCGGTGTTCTTTCAGAAGAACACCTCACTTGATGGCAGATAAACCGGGTTGATCCTTTACAAGAGCACCACACCTCGCACTCGTCCTACATAATTGTAATCAATACATCCCTTTAAATCACACTTGTGACGTCACTCTATTGTCCCAACGCTCCATTATTTTTAAGGAATGGAGAGTTGCTCGAACTTGGCTTTCTACGGAATGGAGAGTTAAGGTAGCTAGAGCCTGTACCAGGTTCAAGAGAAACACAGTATCCAGTATACATTAACTAATGTTGTGATAACGCATATATACCACATAAGATTACCAAGCTATGAGGGACCCGTGTTCCTCTATGATAGTACGCTTGTGAACGTTTATATACATGGCAGATAAACAGATCACTTTAGTGATGGGATGAGTGATTTGCATATTACGAGTTGAGAGTTCGAACGGTCGAGGTGGAATCACATCAGGTCGGAAACGACTAATCTGTCGATCTTCAACCATAAACAGTTCGAGTTACTGTCATATGCACAATGCCCTGCATGTAAGACCAAGCGCACCAGGCAGAATCAGCGAGCGTAATTCAGAGTTCATCATTTACAATGTTAACTTCATGTCTTCTTAAATGACACATTATCGTGACATCAACCAATCCGAACCAGTCAAGAAGTGTATACAATAAAAGTACACAGCAATACATTAGAATTTCTCCTCGCACAGCGAGAGAAGTAGCAATATTTTGTCGTACGTCCATAAATAATATCTCCTCCATTGTTCAATAAATCACTCCAGCCCTGTGGCGTATTCTTTTATACATACATTATAACAGAAACTCCCGCAAATGTAGGGCTATTCTTTGGTTTTCGCCTGCTGAGCGTTGACTGCAGCCTGAGCAGGGCAACGATTTGGTGTAAGACTCACGAAATGTAATTGTCAAAGGATCTGCTGCAAGTTGTATTGTCACTCTTTTGTCCAGGATATTTCCTTTTCAATGGGAGGTCTTACACCAAAGCCTTGCCCTAAGCAGTCAAAATGTGACGCGTCTGTATATGGCAATGCATTAATTTACTGCCTTACATATATGTGTCGATGCAAGTGAAATGTGTACCGGTAAACGTGAATTTCTGTAAGACATTCCGTTAATTATGGGTCTGGTATGAGATCATGCGTATGGACATAGGGATATGCAATTTTCATGTCATGTTACAAATCTTTGTAACGATAACGTAAGAGTTACGGACCAGTCAAACGGGTTGTGGAAGTTTTCGTCACCAGGTCGTCCTTCATGTAATACGAAAACCGAAGTTTACACCGTCACAGCTGAACAAGATAGTTACTAACCTTGACCTGGATTTTTAGCTAAAATTGAAACGATTTGGTGTAAGACTCACGGAATATAATTGACAAAGAATCTGCTGCAAGTTGTATTGTCAGTCTTTTGTCCAGGATATTACCTTTTCAATGGAAGGGCTTACACCAAAGCCTTGCCTGTAAAACAATTGCGGCAGTGCATTGTACACAGAGGTCGCGAAGCCCACAATACAGCCCAACAACACTAAGATTAAAACTGCCTCAATTTATCGTACCCTTCTGGCTACGAAAGTTAACAGGAAATACCATTTACTGCAAACATTAAATGATAAATGTAAAAAAGAGCTATTCATACATCTATGTCAACTGTATTGATTTATCGTAAACTTATGATAATAGTATAATCATAACAAAGCTGTCTCTTCTTTCCAATATTTTGTTCAAAATGATATCGTCAACATTTATTCTGGTTATCTTCACAGCCGTGCTCTTCAATTTGGAACACCTTCACACATGCAAAGTCCATTGACAATCGGGTGATTGTAGAAAAATGAATCCCTCGTGTTGAATAATACAGTCATTGTCATTTTTTGCCATATCGTACGGATGCCGCCCACAGTCCCAATTTTACCATTTTTCACAAATAGTTAATGTCCTTACCCCCCCCCCTCCATCTATACCCACAGGTCAATAGAACGGAGGGGAAAAACCGGATGTCTCTACTGTCAGGTAGTACATGTATTATTACAAATATATCACTGTAGGTGATATGTTAAAAGCAACAGAAGCCATAGCACTCTGCAGTCAGGCAGTGCCAATGGCCATATTTGATGGATTTGATGCTCAGTGGCCGATTCAATTGGCTCTAACTCCACCGCCAAATCCGGATCAGACTGTACATTATCCCACATTGTGCCACTTTTCGTTTTCAGGACAAAATGCGAATTACAGCATAATTACCGATGCACAGACAAATGATATATAGGATGATGTTTTGGGATTCTACAAGACATTATATAATCGAAATATCCAGCGCTATCTCTCGCCATGTGTCCTCGACACATAGATGATTCATAATTTTCTGTCTTAAAGCAACATCTCGTGGAGTTCGAAGAGCTTGGTAAGATGCATCAAAAGTGTAGTGTAATATCACGTTTCCAACCCGTCAGCTGAGGCAATTCAAACGAGCTTCAGATCCTCACATCTGGTATGAAAACAAGACGTCTGCCGTTATGGCGAAAATTACAAGCGAAATCTGGAGTCGGACATATATAATTCTGTCTAATTCTGTCCAACGGTCTAATACATTCGAGGTACAAACATTGCCCTACTGTCTGAATTGGATGATTAGTTCGTTTTTACCTTTACGAATAGGGAACTCTAGCGGAAATTCTTTAATGGACGACGGTTGAATATTGAATAACGGACTGGTCGCTTGTATTTGTAACATATAATTTTTTTTCTGGCAAAAGTGTGCTGTATCAAGAATTGCGATCAATGGCACGAAACGTCAGTGCAGAAAGAGACTCGATTAAGCTTTACCATCAACATTTCCATTCCACATTTCACGTCACACATTTTTCGAAAATTACAAGAATGATACAAGCATGACAAGGTTTCTAGTACATTGTACCCCTGAGAACGACGTGGAAATAGATTTGGAGGCAGGATATATTCAAATTTTATAGATTTGACAAAAGGAAAATCATGTCTTGATAACTGTTGGCCTTTCACATTGTATCAGGATGATCCAGTTGCGTGACTCAACACTATAATTCACGTCCAATTAATAGTATATTCCATGAACCTGCTACTTTACTGATTTGATGGAATAGATTGAATCCCGAACTTGCACAAAATTCAAGTTGACAATTAAGCAATATAGCTGCGCCGATAGCCCCGGTAGGTGCATTTAGAAGTGCCTCACATCAGTTCGCGATCTGTTTCTAGTCTCTTTAGCATGAGATGGGTGTTTTAAACTATATACCGGTATTCATAACTGGTGTAAAACATAGATCGAATGACCCTACTATTCCACGAAAGGGTCATTATGCTTCCATTTATGATAATTTTGGCAGCTTCAGATCGAAAATATTTCAATTATCATTTATTAAAGATATTTCCTAGGATGAACATATACGAAAGTGAGTGGAGGAACGAATATGCACCTGTCGCTGTTGTCGGCGCAGCTTTATTGTTAAGGAATTATATTGAATCATATGCAAGTCTGGAATTGGCACTGGATTCTTGCATATCGCTCCAATTAATTACATTATAATTATAGGAAAGGCAATAGTTTATAACAAACTGCATTGAACATGAATAATGCGAGGGATCTCCTTGGCACAGATGTTTTTAATTTTTCCAGCGACGGAATTTGAATGTGGTTGTAATACGAACATAGTTTAACTTGGTAAAAATGTTATGCATGTACATCATATGTTTCGACAGGACGCAGCTCAAATCTATGTCCAATCGTCTATGAAAAGAGCCATACCAATTACCGGGGTACGATATAATTTCTCGCCGAATTACGCGATTATGTGTTCCCACCCGCATGGCATGTTAAGTCTCCCACATTCAATGCTGACATCCAGAGAATTCGAATCAGTCGTGGATAGTAAAGTCATATGACCACCGGCATTCTGAGGATTTCATCGCCGTCAAATACTTCGATCTTTAAATGAGGTAGTAGTGTTATATGAGCAAGTGCTGCGACTCATGTTCTTCGATGATAATATGCTTGCAAACGTTTATACACAGGACAGATACTCAGGCCACATTAGTGATGGGAAGGGTAATATGCATATTTGCAGATGGAGTTATGGAATGAGAGTTGAATATGCCAGCCAGCAAACCAAAAGATGGATAGAAAACTTTTTGATGGCCTCGCGTGTTAAAAGCTGTCATCCATGCCTAACCTAATGTTGCAACATCTGGCGACATTGCCACTCCTGTGGTAATAATGAGTAGGGGCAGGGTGTCATCTTGTTTATTCTGATCTGCCATGAGGCCTGATGTGAATATGGGCAGAAACTTCGTCTCTTTTCTTCATCTTTCGGGCATCTTCTTTGAGTGTGCAAACCACATGCCTCCTCCGTTGTTGCTGTGATAACAGCTCGTTCGTAACTTGTCAGGAGCCAGCGTTCAAGTGCTCCTGCTCCTGACTGATGCCAATAATGCCACCTTTGGTCTCTGAGTACAGGTTGATGGATTGTTCCAGGGCCATGTCAGTCCATACCCGAGCGAATGGCTGACTAGAACGATTGACTGCATGATTCCCATTGACAAACTCGTGATGAACAGCAGGAAGTTTCTCCAGCAGGTGATTTATGTTGGCGATGTACACAGCTAGCCATCTGAAATAGTTTGGCCTGTCCATTGCGAAGAAGTGCGGTGTCATGGCGGCAGTTGTCAACAGATGGAGAATCCAGTAACTTGTTCTCTCGGCTCTGATGAGCTGGAGAAGCAACTGGACCATAACAATATAGTCATCCCAGAAGGCAAACATCTGAAATTTGACACGGGCTTTATTCTTGAGTGTGATGAATGGTACATTACGTTTTGTCATCTTCCCTGTCAGTGTACTTAGGGCTTCCAGAACATCAGTAGCTGCTTCTATATTCTATCTACAGGCTTTGGTGTTCCATGCCACTGCTTCTTTATCCATGCCTACGTCTTCCTTGTTTGATAGCCATGTGACAAAAGCTTGCCAATGAAGGCGGAAGAAGGCTTCCGTGATGAGTTTCTGTGCCCGTACTCCTCGATTATAGGATTTGCCATTCAGAAGCAACGAGGCCGTACCACTGCCGTACACTCCTGATTCAATAAGTAGGCCATCCAGTCCTGATCCATTGTACTTCTTTCCCAGGAGGGACAGGTAGTTGATAGCTACATGGAATCCTCGCATGCGAATCACCAGGTTTGCTAACTCTTCTGGTCGCCCCTATTGGATTTTATAGGCTTTGACATATATAGCCAGGTCAAACGTTATGACACGGTCCTTCTGCCCAGACTTTCCATCATGGCTTTTACATTCTTCATGGCGGTATACGCTGTACTGTATTGTGTTGTGTGCATCATTGGACAGTAACCTATTTTCGTGGGTGTTGGTTTACAAGAATGGCTATAGCCACTCTAGCTTGGTACAGTTTGCTGATCTGCAGATAATAGCGTAAGCTCCACTTCGAATAGTTTAGTTGGACAGAGTCTGGCCAATGCCCAAGCAAGGTCCATTTGACGAGAAGCTGAATGTAGATGGTCTGTAGCACTGAACCAATCATTATTTATCTTTCCTTCCTACCTTCTAGTGGTTGCTTCCCATAGGCACTGAACTCCAGTATTTACTGGCATTTTCCTGAAGATTGGAGTGATCGTTGTCTCCGGAGTGATCGGCAAGGACTTTACGCTGAGGTGCTGGACCGAACTGACTTCTCTAATTGAGGACTGGTGTTGTGGCATGAGTAGTGTTCTTCCCATCAAGGGTCTCCTCGTTTATGTCATTGTTGTCCCCTGCGACCTGAACAAAGGCACCAGTTGAAATTTGTCCTAGTATATTTTATGGCGAATCAAGTGGTACCAAAAACATTAAAATCGGTTGAATAGTGGCAAACTTATTAGCAATTATGTTACCCCTACCACCAACTTTCCAAGTGTCGCTCAGCCGCACCAGATGGCTAATATAATGGCTTGCAGAAAAAATTGATACCACAATTTCATTGTATATACAGTAATACAAGGCCAATTCTACCTCTTTGTCTGGGCAAACCGTAGATGTAGTGTTGAACAAAAACAAATCAGGTTCAAGCGAAACCGATACATGCTATTCGGTCGAAATTAATATTCAAGCTTGAATTCGACGATAGGAGCACAAAGATGTTATTGAAAAATTCTAACAGCTTCTCTCTTGTATATTATGAAGACGGTGTTCCGATTATGAGTGTTGAAATTATGTGTGTACGACGGCTGTCTACTGAATGCAGGACGTAATAGTTGTATTTCACATGAGATTATATAGTGAAGATTCAATTCATAGAACTGTGCCAGTATTTGAATCGATCTTCATATCAACATACACTTTTATTCTTGTAGATGTCTTTATAATACATCGTTTGTATTCATTATAATAATCTGATTTCAGTTGCATCATCAGACACTGGAGAAGGTAGCTCTATTACATGTGAGATGACTGGTGATGATATCTCCGAAAAAGGACGAAATAGACCTTGTCACCCACATCTGTGAATCTGAAGGAGGAAGTTTTACCTACTCGGGATCAGACACAAAAAAATTAATATACGATGTGCATCGCTATAGAACCGAATTCAAATTACCAGAAGACCATGACTTTGTGAGTCCCATTATCGAAATTTCCTGCCCAGTAACCTTCCGTGGGTTTAAGTTTTTTTTCTACCCATATGTAAGAAATTGAAAACGGGAGACATTCGAGTATATAGATTATGGGATGGTGGACTCCGGAATATTCCACCACGTGATTTGGACTGGGATCAAGATATTTTCTACACAGTCGAAGCACAGGTAATCAGAATTTCCACTTGGCATTTTTCCAAATATTCTGCTTCTGCCTGCGATTGTGACACAGACAATTTGGAACTGATGGCATACGCATTTTCAAGAAATGTGAGAGAGAAAAACAACATTCTATGCAATTTATGACTCTTCCTGTGTGATGAACTCCATTCCATGCCAGGATTTTTGGAGGTTAGTGAATATGGTCGTCCGAATAAAGAGCACAGCAATGTTATTCATCTACTTAGAAATAACTTAAAATATAAAAAAAATATACACAGAAATATTATTAAATGTGTGTATCGTATCGTTATGTTCATTGTCTGCCGTAGTTTTGAACATTATCGTCTGTTGCAGCTACAGCTCTAGTACCATGTGACAATTGTCTAATGCAAATATGGAATATAGATATCCAAACACATATGAAAATGATTAATGCTACATATATCTGAGCTTGTCAGGACTTTGAATAGATATTTCAGAATGCTCGCCCTGTATTAACCCTGAAATATTCATTGTTCTGCTGCATTCATCATAGGCTATGGAAAGGTGGGAGAAGAAATCTGGGTTTATATATAGACATCATGGATCGGTCGATCTTCTGGGAGAAACACGAGTTGAAGATAAGATATGTGCAGAATTTCAGAGCCAAAACTGGACACACCATGCCTATCCTGGTGATTGCGAGAACTATTCAAGGGTGAGTTTATGATTTCCCACAAGTTATCCGGAAATATATTTAAGAAATAAATGTTAGTTGTCTGTCCTCTAACTGCCCAGATAATGGATGCAGACTGAATCCTAAAACATCAAAGCAATTCAGTTTCACCATTCACTATCTTGGCAGTTAGAGGACGGAAAACTAACATTTATTTATATTCTAAAGCATCATTTACAAATATTATCAATGCTAAATAAAAGAATAAATGTGGTCATCCTACTGATTTGAAGTTCAATTATCCCTGACAACAAACTCTGATAGACTCGTCCAGATCCTCTTTTCTGATGTTCCACTGGGGCCGGTCTATTCGCTCATGCAAGGGGTGTGGAGGCGGAGGTGGTGATAAAGCTCAGGCAAAGATATTCCTGTATTTCAGTACAGAGACAATGTCTACTCTCATTTTAAAAATTACAGACTTCATGTGGACGCGATCTTATGTGCGATGAAGAATCATTTATACCAGATTCCAATAATTATCCCACATCGATTACGGCGTTGATCTGTACGACCTCAAACAGTTACCATCACAATTTTGTTTACTCCGACCTCGAACAGAGCGTGAGTTTACAGCCGACACAAGAGCACTACCGAATGATTGTGATGGATTCTGAAAATTTCACGATATAAGATATACCCTCCTTGTAATTTTCTATCGAGTTGCCAAGCAATTTACAGCCCATATATCAACATAACTTAGCTAAAACAGGCGCAGCGCCTCCTGTGAACAGCGTTCCGAATGAAATATGTCTTGAGTGACAGATGTCATCATTGCAATGTTGCGATTTCTGCACGTGCGTCATTAATAAATTTACTACGATTGCCACGCCCTCGGATACACAGACTCCGCGAAATGACAAGAATCATGCGAAATAATTTGCATTTGTAAGACTTTCGAGTCACAAAACTAAGTGAAAACAGATAATGTAGTCTATAATCTGTTGAAAGTCGAAAATCGCGAGTAATTCTCAATTGTAGCCATTTACTATGGAGCAGACGGAGCGATAACCTATCCACCCCGTCCAAATCGTATTTGGAATAGGTCCACTTTGGAATAAAATCACGTGAGAAAGGGTATTATATCGTCCAATATATAGGACAGCAATCTCCCTATGCTTTCAATGTTAAAGATAAGGCAGGCTAAAACTAGAAAAACTTTAAGTACGAATGTTTGTTTCTATCCAAACTGAATTGTTTCATTAACACAGCTAAATTGACAGATCATTTTCCAATTGTCATTTGGATTTGTTGAAAAATAAACAATATAGAACTGGTTTTCTTCCAATATTTTCATGTACATGAGAAAACTACAATATTTGCTGTAGACGATAGAATTTCAACATTCAACAATCTGAACTTTTACTTTCAAAACTGGATTGTTTCATACAGACTGATGAAAGTATTGATAATATTCCAAATTTGAAGTTGATTGGATCAAATGATTTGTGATGGTTACTCGAGAATAACTCATTCGGGTGTGACGATTGTCAACATGATCTTCATTTGAAAGTGAAACGACTGAAAGTGATTGTTATGTACTGTAAATATGCTGAAGTTTCATATTATGCGAAATGGTGATGGTCAATTGCTCTAAACTGCTTTTATTCACTGATGTGCTCTTTCGACATTTTAGAAACATTTTCTAGAAGGATTCCCCTTTTATATATAAAATATGAAACCTCAAACCAAAATAAGTTGAGTGTATTTATTATCACAAAGCTTAGTGTTACAATCGGTTGAAATATCATTCTGGTTTGAGAAGTCATATTTCTTCAAAATTAATAATTGTGCAAATGCTTCGCGTGTATTCTTCCAGTAACGTTATGTAGGCAAGTAAAATATGCATTAAGGCAGACGTCGTCGTAGTCCAGCTGTAAGGCTGCACACTTTCGAAAACAGTGTGGTATCCAGTTTGTGGAGCTATGTGTTCGAGTCACATTTTGGATCAAATCTTTTGTCTTCTTATTTTTTATTGATTTTCCTAATATATCAGATTTGGATAATATATGTAACGTGAAACAATCTACAGTGATATTCAAAATAAAATATAGATATGAATGTATATACAAACATCGCTGCAATTTCTGCTACAATTCGACTCTCATTCTGGCACACTCCAGACTGGGAATATTTTCATGGATCAGCAATCGAGGGAAAGTGTATTTTTTACATATATATATATTTGAATATATAATTCTCGATATGGACAGTGATGTACCATTTAACAATTCGAAGTGGGAGTAATTCCCAACAATACGCGTTCATGTCAGACCAGAAGTATATCTGGTTCACATTTAAAGTTGGTAAACGAAGGCTTGAATTTGAAGTCAACAATGAGGGAGTAGTATGCCCTTGATAGGATTTCTCCTGAGGAAGAGGAACAGACAAACAGAGGGAGCAAATGCAACAAGGCGGTCGAGAGCCCTAATGGACGAGTGAAATGATGAGATCGTCGCTCTCAGTACCCGTAGATGTATTGATGTGTTCTAGGTCTCTTATTTTGGTATCCATGTCAATGTCAAACTTAGCAGCCAGGTAAGAATGTATAGAATAGGTATTAGGTACAGATATTCTACGTCAACATCGATTTGCTACATTGCAATTACGTATCTCTTTAAAAGAAGTTACTTTTGAAACAGGAATATCATGCTATTCTATATGATTGCACATATTCGCACATTATTTAACTAAAAGATGATTGGGAATTAGTTTAAAATACTTTGAGGAATAATTAATCGTTATTATTATTTGAAAATGGGGAAAAAATTGACCGAAACGAATAATCCTGTATGACTGACCACAAAACGGTACTGTCGAGTAAACCTGTTTATTTAAAAATGGCACAATGTACCAAAATAGCACAAAGTCGGCTGTGTATTTTACGTCATAAAGGGCAGATGTCCTGACCGATATACACACCCGAGTGTCCGAGGAAGTTATTCTTCGGTAACAATCACACATCCTTTAGTGGATCAAGCCGCTTTATCACAATGTTACTTGTATATGAGACAACACAGTATTGACTATAGCAGATAGTATTTTAACATTGCTTCGTGGGAGGCATTGTATAACTGTCCAACCTGAATCGCTTCATCAAAATACATAAACGTGTGGATAAAATTTCAAATGCTATGTCGATTAGTTGAAAAATAGGAAATTTCTTCCAGGTTGAATTTGTATGGGACAACACTGTCACCATATTGGCTTTATCAGATTGAACTGCAGCGTTCATTTGTTGGATGTCAGAGAGAGAGAGAGAGAGAGAGAGAGCGAAAGAGAGAGAGAGATGTTAATTTCCGATGTAGGTGCTATTCATTTCATTCGGGCAGAAATTGCCTCTAATTATTCGAATCGAGTAATGAGGTGACCCAGCGTTACGTTATTCCATTGTCAACACCAGCAGCTCACCCATTAGGACTAAGCTACTTTACAGTGACTGTGTTATATCTTACGTATCTTCCCATACATTACATTTATAACAGTTCGGTTTGGGACATTTGTACCACCAATTAAAGTTAATCTTATAAATTGCAATGCTTATATTTCGATTTAAACCAGGTGGTCAGTGTTGGTGAGGTAATTACATGCAATAGAAAAAGGCTTCCGAGAGAGATGGGGAGTTGGAGTCTAACGCGGGAAATCAATACAGATGCTTCTTGTCGGTTACACATTGTGCACAAAAACGACAACGCACAGAGGGAGATATACGTCGATTTACAGGAGAGACTGGTAAGCGAGAAATGGAGCTTTGGATCTTTCGGAACATTACCGACGGCTAACATATGTAACATTGTTGTTAAGCGAAACATAAAGGAATACAAGCGCCGGGTCCATCAATCAATATTCAGCCATTGTTCATTGCAGAATTTCCATTGTCTAAGTCCAGACCTATTACGTATAACAGCCTTATTATTTTCACTTCGTACACATTTGGATTTGGTCCTGTAATATATGCCTTTCAATTATTCACAAGGAAATTCTTTAATGGACGACGGTTGAATATCGAATGTCGGATCTGACGCTTACCATTAGCGACAAATGAAAAGAAGAACTTAATTAACGCTACGGAATACGGACTACGGAAAAGAACTCTTACGTAAGTTGCTGGTGCTCAGTGACCTTGACCGTTGACCTCAATCTTGATACCCTACGCATCGTTTCCCACTAACACATCCACTCATAATAATGTGATTTTCAATTACAGACGTCTGGTCCGTCATTCATTATTCAGACGTCGTCCATTAAACAATTTACCCGTCCATAATCCAAAATCCCATTTCATATAACAGCATTAGTACCAAATAAAAACCAAATCATAGTATGCATGAACATAGGCTCGTTCCATGCCAGACAGATCGGTCAACAGGTTTCAATAATGGCGGCAAGATATCACGATGTTCCACAATGATCATCCGTATTCTCAATCCACATGATTTTCAGTGTTGAATTTGTCAACGAATTGATTGTTATGACCATATCTCGAGAATCATAAGATTCATGCTCACTAACTTTATACCAAACTGGTTATTGGCTACTACTTTGATCGGCTGTGGGGTAATTTTTCTCGTTAACACCATATCTGAAGAATGATTATGCCTAAGAACATCTAAATTAGCTGACATATGCATGTGGCCGCCGAAAATAAACATATTATAAATCGTTCTGATTGATCCATTTTTCTGGGTCACAAGGGCTAAGTTCAGTGATTTGTCATCAATTGCTTTTTCCTCGCAATATCTCAACAATGATAATGTCATGGTTCTACACCAGACGCACATCTGGTCATGGGCTACTGCTAAAATTGACTGTGGTGTATTGTCATCATGTATGTACGTCGTCTACTTGCTATCTTGTTACCACTATATCTCAAGAATGGCTATGCCTAGTAGTCTCAAACTTCGATTACACATGTATGCAGCAACCGATTTCTTATGGAACAGATGCCGATTGGAAGTCATTATCACCAACTGCTTGTTGACACAAATTGTTCTTTAAATATAAATACACCGCTGAGGGATGATGTACAGGGTTGATGTTCTATCTTCAGTCGCGTTTTTATGAGTTTGATGGGGTTTTTTTTTTGGAAATTGGATCGTAATCAATGCCCGGGAGTACCTCAACGTCATGACAACAAAATGTTATATTTGTTTGCCCGTTGGTCTGTCTGTTAGCTTTTGATATGTTTCCGTGTACTTCGGGTACACAGTATTATAATATTAATCTCGTTGGTAGGGGAAGGAGGAGCTGATGATTTGATGCCAAAAGTTCAATCATTACCTTAGTATCAACATAGGGAACGGTTAGTTTGGAGAAAGGTAATTATTGCGCATCAAATTATGCATAGATTAATAGAAACATTACCAACTCTCATCTCCATTTCTGACCGCATTAGTCAAATCTGGGCAATTGTGCGGGAGTATGTCGAAGTCGATTTTGGCTCCTGTTTGTAGAAACGAGAGATCCTGAAGGATCTTGGCGCCCACCATTGTCCGATAATTGTAAGCTAATGACAAGAGGATCTTTTTGTCCATTGTTACTAGGAACAAGCAATTGATTTGTAGTTTTGTTTACAGAATTTAGAATCTGAGCGAAAAAGATCGAAAAAGGGACACTGGAAAACATCAAGATATCATCTTTCTAAGTTTCAAGATTTCTAGAAACTGAACTTATGTCGGTTGTTATAGTAAAAGAGAAATGAGCAATGTTGGTCTGAAAGTGAATGTACATGTACGGAGGATCCTTCGTCTTCGTTTTGTATATTTTATTTTTTTTATTTTTGCACGTGTCGTCATTGAGTACTGGAAGCGAAGACAAATCTCTTTGACACTTTGGCATGGGCTATGAAACATAGCTAAGATTTTATAATATAGCAAATATAATGCTAATTCTGTTCTATTTATTGGGCTAGTTTGAGATATCGCTTTTAAGATACCATGCTCGAAAATAGTAAGATGGTACAATACCTAATACTGAAGGGATTCGGTCCGAGCAGTAAACTCGAAAGTGTGTGAATCCTGATTATCTCCCTTGGATCGAAACATGCAGTAGTCTACAGTTGTCGAGTTGTGACGTTGTGTCACAAGAGTGACGTCCCTTCATGTAGCCAACCCGCCGGCAGACGAAACCGTGGGGCAGTTCACTTGCAAACTGCATGAACTAAAGAAAATACATTTTAATTTCGAATTATTTGAACTCCTTGATATGGAAGGTGAAAGTAAGGGTATTCTCTATAGTCGGTATATAGAATATGCCCCACCGTTTCATCCGCCGACTCTTGTGCTGCCACGTCACAACTCGGTAATACCGTATTAATTTGAAGCGTAACTTGGATTTTCGAATCGGACCAAAAAAAGGTATCTTGTACAACTAGGCCTCATGTGGGACCTGTGCACCAAATTTCAGAAAGATCCATGCAGTACATGAGAAATCACGATAACAAGGTTTCATGGGGAAATCCAAGATGGGCGCCTGGTGGCCATATTGGATTTTCGAATCGGATCGAAGAGGTATTTTGTACAACTGGACCACAAGGGGAACCTATGTACCAAATTTGAGAAAGATCCCAGCAGCACTTCCTGAGGAATCGCGATAACAAAGTTTCATGGGGAAATCCAAGATTGCCGCCTGGTGGCCATGTTGGCTTTTCGAATCTTGCACAATTAGACGACAAGGGAAACCTGTGCACCAAATGTGAAAAAGATCCGTGCAGTAGTTCCTGAGAAATCGCAATAACAAAGTTTCATGGAGAAATCCAAGATGGCCGCCTGATGGACATATTGGATTTTGGAATCGGACCAGAAAAGGTATCTTGCACAACTGGATCACAATGGGAACCTGAGTACCAAATTTGAGAAAGATCCATGCATTACTTCCTGAGAAATCACGATAACAAAGTTTCATGGGGAAATCCAAGATGGCTGCCTGGCGACCATATTGGATTTTCGAATCGGACTAGAAAAGGTATCTTGCACAACTAGACCCCAAGGGGAACCCGTGTTCCAAATTTGAGAAAGATCCATACAGTACTTCCTGAGAAATGACGATAAAGTTTCATGGGGAAATCCAAGATGGCCGCCTTGTGGCCATATTGGATTTTCGATTCGGACCGAAAAATGTATGTTGCACAACTAGACCCTAAGGGGAACCTGTGTTCCAAATTTGAGAAAGATCCATGCATTACTTCCTGAGAATTGACGATAACAAATTTTCATGGGGAAATTTAAGATGGCTGCCTGATGGCCATACTGGATTTTCGAATCGGACCAGAAAAGGTATCATGCACAACTAAACCCCAAGGGGAACCTGTGTACCAATTTGAGAAAGAGCCATACAGTACTCCCTGAGAAATGACGATAACAATGTTTCATGGGGAAATCCAAGATGGCTGCCTGATGGCCATATTGGATTTTCGAATCGGACTAGAAAATCTATCTTGCACAACTAGACCCCAAGGGGAACCTGTGTCCCAAATTTGAGAAAGATCCATGCAGTAGTTCCTGAGAAATCGCGATAACAAGGTTTCATGGGGAAATCCAAGATGGCTGCCTGGTGGCCATATTGGACTTTCGAATCGGAACAAAAAGGTATCCTGCACAAGTAGACCCCAAGGGGAACCGGTGCACCAAATTTGAGAAAGATCCATGCAGTAGTTCCTGAGAAATCGCGATAAAAAGTGTTCATGGGGAAATCCAAAATGGCTGCCTGGTGGCCATATTGGATCTTCGAATCGGACCAGAAAAGGTATTTTGCACAACTAGACCCCAAGGGGAACCTGTGTCTCAAATTTGAGAAAGATCCATGCAGTAGTTCCTGAGAAATCGCGATAACAAGGTTTCATGGGGAAATCCAAGATGGCTGCCTGGTGGCCATATTGGACTTTCGAGTCGGAACAAAAAAGGTATCCTGCACAAGTAGACCCCAAGGGGAACCGGTGCACCAAATTTGAGAAAGATCCATGCAGTAGTTCCTGAGAAATCGCGATAAAAAGTGTTCATGGGGAAATCCAAAATGGCTGCCTGGTGGCCATATTGGATTTTCGAATCGGACCAGAAAAGGTATCTTGCACAACTAGACCCCAAGGGGAACCCGTGTTCCAAATTTGAGAAAGATCCATACAGTACTTCCTAAGAAATGACGATAAAGTTTCATGGGGAAATCCAAGATGGCCGCCTTGTGGCCATATTGGGTTTTCGATTCGGACCGAAAATGGTATGTTGCACAACTAGACCCTAAGGGGAACCTGTGTTCCAAATTTGAGAAAGATCCATGCATTACTTCCTGAGAATTGACGATAACAAATTTTCATGGGGAAATTTAAGATGGCTGCCTGATGGCCATACTGGATTTTCGAATCGGACCAGAAAAGGTATCATGCACAACTAAACCCCAAGGGGAACCTGTGTACCAATTTGAGAAAGAGCCATACAGTACTCCCTGAGAAATGACGATAACAATGTTTCATGGGGAAATCCAAGATGGCTGCCTGATGGCCATATTGGATTTTCGAATCGGACTAGAAAATCTATCTTGCACAACTAGACCCCAAGGGGAACCTGTGTCTCAAATTTGAGAAAGATCCATGCAGTAGTTCCTGAGAAATCGCGATAACAAGGTTTCATGGGGAAATCCAAGATGGCTGCCTGGTGGCCATATTGGACTTTCGAATCGGACCAAAAAAGGTTTCTTGCACAACTAGACCTCAAGGGGAACCTGTGTACCAAATTTGAGAAAGATCCATGCAGTAGTTCCTGAGAAATCGCGATAACAAGGTTTCATGGGGAAATCCAAAATGGCTGCCTGGTGGCCATATTGGATTTTCGAATCGGACCAAAAAAGGTTTCTTGCACAACTAGACCCCAAGGGGAGCCTGTGTACCAAATTTGAGAAAGATCCATGAAGTAGTTCCTGCGAAATTGCGATAACAAGGTTTCATGGGGGAAATCCAAGATGGCTGCCTGGTGGCCATATTGGATTTTCGAATCGGACCAGAAAAGGTTTCTTGCACAACTAGACCCCAAGGGGAACCTGTGTACCAAATTTGAGAAAGATCCATGCAGTAGTTCCTGAGAAATCGCGATAAAAAGGTTTCATGGGGAAATCCAAAATGGCTGCCTGGTGGCCATATCGGATTTTCGAATCAGACCAAAAAAGGCATCTTGCACAACTAGACCCCAAGGGGGACCTGTGTACCAAATTTGAGAAAGATCCATGAAGTAGTTCCTGAGAAATCGCGATAACAAGAATTGTTTACGGACGGACTGACGGACTGAAGGAGGGACGACGGACCACGGACGAAAAGTGACTTGAACAGCCCACCATCTGGTGATGGTGGGCTAAAAAATATCAGCCACAAAAAGTGCGAAGTCCAAAAGAGTAATTTAGTGCTCCAAATGTTTACTTGTCCCCGAGGTTTTCATCATAGAAATTGACCATACTAGGGTCGTTTGTAAACACCTGGCTAGAGAAAACACCATAATTGACCAAGATTGACATGATTTAGTGGACAACATTTCCTCGATTTGTATTTAGAAATGTAAATGAGAGCTGGATTGTTGTAGAAGAGAAACATTCACAACATTTACAATGAAAATGTGAGTTGGGGAGAGCAAGATATCAGGGTACCAATTAGAGTTTCACACCAAATATCATGTACCTGACGTCAAATTCGTCTTTCATCCAGCCGAATATCTCAGTGTTTTCTTAAGTATAATGTATCTCTACCACGCCTTGATTCTTCAGTAGAACTTCTTGAACGTCTTTCATTACATGGTGTGCATACGGTCTCTTTAGCCGTGAGTCAAACGACATTTGACACAAGGTACGAAACGTTGTGCCACTCTACGCTTATCAAGCATCAGCCAAATGAGATGGTGCGATAATGCGGCATTTTGGTCTGTACGTGGTGCGGTTGAAATCGAAAAACTAACGTCCTATAAATAATTGTTTTAATGTAACGGCAAGAGAAAATATATGTACATAATATGTGAAAATTCTAGCTCGATTGCCTCGTGATTCTGGTTATGACATTAAATTGAAATCCGCAGCATGTGCTATATCGTGAAGAAGGGTCTAAATCACATCATCCAAACAAAACCACGGACTTCTTGGACCAACAAAAATTTCGAGCAGTGGAGAAATAATGCGATCGCACATAGCCAGATTAAATGGCGTTTGGTCCAGTGACTCCTTTATGTCTAAACGTGTGTTTAGATGACTCGATTTAGACCCTCTTTTCACGAAATAGCACATGTTGCTGATTTAAATTTCATGTCAAAATTATAATCATAACACAATCGAGCTACAACTTTCACAAAATAGATATTTTATATTTCGATTTCAGCCGCACCTCGTATAGACCGTATCGTACCATGTCCTTTGAGGTTTCAGAACTGGCGGCGCTCGGTCCATAGAATTACCCAAATGAACCCAAATGTAAGTCATTTTACCCAATTGAAGGCAGTATGTACACAAATGAAGGCAATATGGACCCAAATGAAGCTAGTATGTGCGTATAAGAAAATATCATAAAATAGGCCAGATGTACTGAATAATGCCAAAATTTCGTCAAAATGAATCTGACGATGAAATGAAACGGAGATCTCAAGGGAGAGAACTCTGACAAAACCCAGCCGCCCAAGCAAAACCGAAACGGTTTTTTCATGAACTAATCGAGTCCCATTTCTCTCAGTAGATGCGATCGGCCCGATGCGATGATTATAGTCGGCTGTGAATAAAGAAAAACGTTCTTTTTACATGCCGCTTAATTCCCATGTTTTGCTGAATCTATTTCTTTTGCCACTATTTTTATAAAAGGTAGACGATTCAAAGAATGATTCCGGTATGAGCATAATAATTCTGATTGATTGAATTTGTAGTTTAAGGGCCGCTTCCCACACGGATTTCGCGGCAAATCAACTCAATGTTTTATTTTAATTTCACATTACATTTCTTAGCTCATTTAAGATGTTTACAAGCACTGTTTAAAATGAACAAATAAACAATAATTCTGGTATGAGCAGCAGTTTAAACGATGTCATGGGTCAATCCGAGGGATGAGTAGTCTTCATTTATTTAAAGTGCTAATGCGGTGAAATTTTTATTAAATAATTTTATTCTCTATTCTTTCATGATTAATTTGATATATCCAAAAGGGAAATCGGACAAGGAGAAGTTCTTATTTCGAATTGGAAAGTGCGTGCAATTGTGCTCGTAAAAGTGCGACAGTTTTCATTGGTTTTGTTTACAAAATTAAATAAGCTTCACACCTGATTACCTTGAAATTTCAAAGAGGATTAAATGGTTGAACAGTGAAGAGTATGATTGAGCGATTGTCGACACATTTTGAGTAAATTTTGGCATTATGAGCAAATTTAATTAAGGCTCGGTGTGGGCTGCTTCAAAGAGAATTGTGCCATTCGATGTGCTATTTCTATATTCAATAAATATTATTGTACAATATTCCTTGCTAATTTTATTTTGTCTGATTGAACAAGTTGTAAGGGATAAAGCATGGCTTTGCTTGGTAGCTGTCAGCTAGCTCTCAAGAAGAGATCTCCGTCAAACGTGTCAAAAGGGTCATCTGATCGTAAATTTTTGGCATTATTTAGTGCACCTGTCCTATTTTATTATATTTTCGGATGACAGGACACCCTTTTACGCATATACTAGCTTCATTTGGGTACATATTGCCTTCATTTTGGTAAAATAACTTACATTTGGGTTCATTTGGGTAATTCTATGGACCCGCGGCGCTTGATAATATGATTTATAATCATCTTGGACTCACGAGTTTCTGTTACAGGCATCCGCTGAAGTGGAAACGTCACATTTTTAACGGATCTAACAAATGATATATGTAACAAAAGTTAACACATATATGATTTTATTATTCAGTATACAAAATTTGGACCAACGCCTGAAGAATGCGGAGAACGATGGAACCCTTCATCAGAACGGTATTGATTTTGCTAGGTTCACAGCTGACAATGGAATATTAAAATTAACTGTTTACGTAGCAAGAAACGAGCTCTACATTTGTGTTATGTATATATTTATAGACCCATACGACTATACCGTTTTGAATACAGATTCAATATTTTCTGCAGAATTTTGCTCATATAATTTTCCGGAAAATAACTTGATTAGTACTCCCTGATGAGAAATCTTGATTACCAGAGTGCCTAGTTCCTCTCGTTTATTCACATCTTTGCGAACTTTGAGACCTTACACCGAAATGTCCGGAAATATGTTACATCTATCCACAAGTTAATAGCTAATTGTACGTGTTTTAAATGTTTAGTTTGAAGTTGTACATTGCAAATTACTTTGAATCCCTCGGAAATTGCGCAAAATTCCAGACATGTATTTCAGATGTTGCTCGTTCCTAAAAACTAATAGGTCCCACATATTTTAGCATTTGATATTACCATGCCTGTACGTCACCCCGATTTGTGTTGTTCTTGTTTGTTCTTGTAGACGACCACTTTCTTCTGTGATAAAGCATCACGAACTCCTTGCGTACATCGATGGTGCACTTCTCAGCAATAGTGCCGTATTGCGAAAAGTGAAAAGGCTGTTGAAAGCATACATCCCAGCCGGTTTTGTAGAAGAAAGTGAAACAGTTGGTAAGCTACTGAGTAGGTTAGAGAGTGCAGGATATATACACATAGGAGACTATACAGTTCTGGAGGACGTCTTTGAAGAAGCAGGTGCGACTGATTTGAAGGATCAGATATAACAGAGAGAAGTACAAATAAAGCGGGAGCTTCAGAGGGAAGAATAACTTCCACCCGGGTAAAATTTAACAAACCAAATTCAACACAAAACATATCACATACATGAAATGGCATCGATACGAGAGATCATGTCTGGTATCAAAAAGTCTACATCTGTTCTCCGGTGAATAACATGTAAGATATTGTAGACTGAAATATAGGAACTGAAACATTGCTTTAATAGATTTTTGAACGTAATTTGGGATAAAAAAATCTAGATTGTATTTCCACATATTATCGGGGTTCACATTTTGACGTATAGGGTGTGTATTCTTAAACCGTTAAACATTTATCCTTGAAATTTCCATATGATTATTTCTCATCACACGGTACAACAACCTGCAGAATTACATACAAATTAGCAAAAAAGGAATCATCAACAAATGCATATTTTCATCTCGAGTGAAAACGGTTGAATAAACAGACGCGAATTTAATACACCGATCAGTCTATTGTTTCAAAGGTGTTCCTGTACTACTTTTAATAATTCATTTTCAATGCTGATACGTACATCTGTGAAAACGATAAGCACCACCCTAGTTTATCAACAGTTATATTGAGTAGGCGTGTACAGTTAAGAACATGAGGCACCAGAGGTGCTACAACTCCTCAGTCTCTTAACAGTCCAGACCTTAGATGGTTTTTATGGGTGTAGGAGTTTGGATGCACAGCAGAGGTTTATGGCATGCGAAATGGAAACCCAAGCCACAACTCCTAGCATGGTATCTGCATACCAAATTTGACAAGAATCCGCCAAGAAATCCTCAAATTGCCCGGAAACCGAATTTAGGTTTTGTCACAAGGTGGCATGAAGAGTGGTTCTCGAGTTATTGCCCGGAATCGAATTTCAGGCGGACAGACAGACTTACAGATGGATGACAAATTGTTTCTTATTCGACATATCCTAAGATACATAAGAAACAGTTTCGCTCTGTAGATGATTTTTATGGGTGTAGGAGTTTGGATGCACAGCAGAGGTTTATGGCATGCGAAATGGAAACCCAAGCCACAACTCCTAGCATGGTATCTGCATACCAAATTTGACAAGAATCCGCCAAGAAATCCTCAAATTGCCCGGAAACCGAATTTAGGTTTTGTCACAAGGTGGCATGAAGAGTGGTTCTCGAGTTATTGCCCGGAATCGAATTTCAGGCGGACAGACAGACTTACAGATGGATGACAAATTGTTTCTTATTCGACATATCCTAAGATACATAAGAAACAGTTTCGCTCTGTAGTGGGGAGGGGGGGGGGTGCAAGGTGACCCGTAGTAGCTCACGGACTATATGATAGGATATAAGTTCGCGGAGTGTCAGCTCTTACGTATTTGTCGTTTCAGAATTAGTGTAGAAAGTTTGATAGGTTGGCCATAATGAATATATCTATGGCGGCCGTCATTGAGGTACGATTGGTAGCCATTTTGGTTTATAAACAGGCAAGAACATCCACAACGTCACCAATGAATAAATTGACCCAAAATATCCAGCGAAAGACATCAAAGTTACTGCTCTAGATATATTGAATATCCATTTATGGTCGAAAATAGGCGTTAACAGCCATGTTGTTGGCCATCTTAGATTCATCGAATTCCCCAAGGGTGGCCAGATGGCGTCATCCAGATTTTCAATCAGCACATACGGAATATATGTATATAGAAACCATCAAAGAGCATTGGGTGGACGCTAAAACAAGGTTTCGTGACCGACTGCTGGACTACTACCATGTAAGACAATTTCGAGTGTGTTTCTCCACAAAGTAATCTAGCCCAGCATTCTTGTTTGTATTCTTATGGCTTGTGACAATAGGCCTAGTTCCCCATATAACGTTCTGTGGCGTACAAGAGTTGTTGGTACACATTCTTTCTATACTAGATATGTTTATCATGTGTATCGTATTTGTACAATGTATCAAATGACATATGTGATGATGAATTTTAAGCGTGTAATGTATCAAGTTAACCTAGGTGTTGATAAACGCTATATGATGGATAAATATGACCTAAATATATATACATGTACTATATGCATGTGTGCCATGACTCAATTTGAAATAGATATTTTTAAATCTTAGCTGTACAATGCATCAATTTGACCTAGGTATTGAACAATGTTATTTGTTCAATCGGCCAATTTTACCTATGTATTGATAAATCTTATGCATATATTGTATTTTTTTTATATAGCTGCATTTGATCTCGGTGCTGATCAATCTGACGAGTACAATGTATCAATCTGGTCTATGATAAGTTTTACGTGTGCAATATATCAATTTGACCTAGATGCTGATAAATCGCATGTATGAAATGTATCAATCTGACCCAGGTGTTGATAAATTGTATATATACACCATGTATCAATCTGGCTCAGGTGCTGGTAAATCTCATGTATACAATGTATCAATCTGACCCAGGTGCTGATAAATCTCATGTATACAATGTATGAATTTGAACTAGGTGTTGATCAATCGTATATGTACAATGTATCAATTTGATCTATGCATTGGTAAATCTTGTGTATAGTGTACCATTTTGACATAGGAGTTGATAAATACCATAGTTTGTTTGGGAACAGAATGCTTGCGTTAGCGCCTAGTCATGATACATTTCTAGATAATTCAGCCAAGTAAATCCGAGGCCGTAACTCGACTATAGCAAAGAGTCTGCAAGTCTGTGGTAAGACCAACATCAGAGCAGATAACTGTCCAATGCTCGGTAAGTTTGTGGTAAGACCAACATCAGGGTAGATCACTGTCTAATGCTCGGTAAGTCTGTGGTGAGACCAGCAACAGGGTAGATAACTGTCCAGTACTCGATAGTCTGTGGTAAGACCAACACCAAAGCAGATAACAGTCTAAAGCTCGGTAAGTCCGTGGTAAGACCATGCAGCAACAGGGTAGATAACTGTCCAATACTTAGAAAGTCTGCGGTAAGACCAGCAACAGGGTAGATAACTGTGCAACACTCGGTAAGTCAATGGTAAGACCAGCAGCAGTGTGGATAACTGTCCAATACTCGGTGAGTATGTGGTATGACCAGCAGCAGGGTTGATAACTAATACCCGGTAAGTCCGTGGTAAGACCAGCGACAGGGTTGATACATGTAGCTGTCTAATTCTCATTCAGTTCCGAGTATCATGTAATTGTATCTGAGTTTTCCATTAAACAATGCGGTACAACTCCAAAACAGGGAACATTCCCAAATTAGGAAACATATTTCCTGAACAGGAAATCTTTGGCAAATATGTTTGTTCATTCATAAATTGCAAACAACACAAATATTATACTTAAATGTCCTCTAAATAAGCAAGTTTAGTACTGTTTCATTATACAGAATAATTATTTTTTCTTATTATGGTTTCAATGGGTCGTTAGCCCACCATAGGGCTGACCAATGTTTCTATTTCAGGAAACCATCATATTCAGACTGGAATATCTCGGGCTAACAATGGCTAACGATCAAGACACTGATCATGTGACGGCAGGGTCAAAGTGAACTATCTTTGTGTGGATGGTCAATGTGCAGAGAAGTGCAGTGACTGAGAAAATTAGGATCCAAATTTAATAATAGCATTATTTGAACAATTGAAACCATAATGAAAAAAAATAATTAGTCAGTATTATGAAATAATACTAAACTTGCTTATTTAGATGACATTTGAGTATAATATTTGTGTTGTTTGCAATTTATGAATGAACAACAATATTTGCTAAAGATTTCCTGTTCAGGAAATATGTTTCCCAATTTGGGAATGTTCCCTCCTGTTTTGGAGTTGTACCGCACTGTTAAATTACTGTAGTAAATATGTCTGCTGACCAGAACAGGGGCGGAAACTGTCCATGCCCCAGCACGTGTATTCCACCTCGTATATCAACTGTGGTATATGTAGTACTTCCTTGTGGCTCCAGACCTCGCTGTTTCCCCGATCATATGTAGATATATTTAAAAATCCATGCTCTTTATATACAAGCGAAGCGAAAAACAGACGAAAGTCTAATTCCCTCGTCCGTCGATGTTGGTTTACTGTAATGTTTACGGTATAACAGTTTGGTACGTTTATTTGCGAAATACGTAATTTTATGCAGAATTGAAGAAATTAAGTGTTGGCTGTACAAACGTAACAGCTAGAGGACATTTTACTACATAAACGGTATCCCTCTTACGAGACGCATCCACAGATATATTCACAGGTCGACAATCAACACCTTTGTTATGTTAATGTTTCACAAACGCGAAAAAAATACGAGACATTAACCGATTAGGCTTCGTTTCCAAAGCCCTAAAAGATTTATAACTATAGCATGCCAAACTTAGTGTCGATGAATTCACAGTACCCTATCGTATTGCCTTAGAATTGGGAAAAAACATTATCAATTAAAAAGGTCTTTCACATCTGTTCTCTTTAAAGTTTATATTTTCCTCTTCCATTAAATTTACTTCAAATATCTCTATTTACGTAAACGCGCAGAAACATGTTCAACAGTTGACGTAAAGTTGGATGGGTCTGGAACCACTTTAATGATACCGGAACCGGTTCTAAAAAGCCTTATGTGATAGGAACCTACCACCATCATGCGAGTCTTATGTACAGGTGCTTCGTTGACATGGGGCGCATAATTGTCATCGGAGGAACCTAAAAAAATTGCTGCGAAAAATTTCTCAAACGCTTGAGCACGCTGTTGCGGGGTATGTTCTGACTAGTCACTGATTCGTTCTGCATCCTTCACATGCGCTATGCCAACATCCTTTTGTATGCATAGCCATCATTACAACTTCATCTAGGAAGATGTTAAACACAAGCCATCCCACCACAATTGTGGAAGTTGTGAAAAAGAAATCTGATCAAGCCACCAACCGAAGTGTCAAACCAATGGTCGACTCTCTAGTATTGTCCAGCACATCCTAGACGTCATTGGTGATGGCATTTGAAGTTATTGAGCTTCTTAACTATCCCTCCGATTTCCATGCTCGTTGCAGCAGTTGCGGGAATGATCCAAAGTCTGCTGGGAGACATTCGGAAGAAAACAGACCTTTTAACGTTTTCTAAGCCTGGCCGTTTTGACACCAAAGAACACTGATGTAAGAAAATAAACTATGCAATGACGACCAGGATGATCACCCTATCAAGCCAGAAGCAGAAAGAAGATACATTTCTCATGGAACGAGAAAATATCCTCTTATTATTAGTTGTCTGGTAGGCCTTTTGGCAAGCATATCAGAGTCTAACGTTGCGGCGAGGGGCGACAGGCGTACGGTAGGCGATGAAAAACCCATCTTCTCTTATAGAACAATATTTTATTCTGTAGAAATCATGATGATATTCGGTTAACATGAATAAAATTTAGAGATATCGATCAATTCCAAGATACATTTCTTTGTTCAAATTATGCCGAGGCCATTTTGTCTCCTCGACGCAGCTGTGGTCTGACCCGAGAGGCTCTGTGATTGGTCAGTATTCAAAACATGAAAACGAGGGTGTTGAGCCCAGATCTAAATCAGCGATAAGTCAGATGGGGAGGGTCTTTCAACATCTACTTTTAATCAGATTGAGTCACAAGACTCCAGTCGCCTTCCTTTTTTCCGATGCAGAAACTGGCAGGTCAGCATGGTCAGTGTACAAACAGATGTGAGCATCTCGGACTCCCTGATTTTTTTCTTACCCTGGAGCTACGGAGGTGACACTTACCACAAGATACCCTTGGGCCAAGGTCGACCAGAAAATCTAAAACAAATCCAAGATGGCCGCAGTGATGACGTCACAGTGACGTCATTTCCAAAAACGTCATTTTGTGGTCCATTTTTCGCTCAGATTTTTTTGGGGATTTTTTATTTGTGTAATATCTTCGCAAAAAAAACTACAAGATGAATTAGTAAATAATATTCTGATGTGAAATAAAATATTTGTTTCCACTTTTCTATCGAAAAAACGGACATATCGAAGAAAAATGAGGAAAACGTCACTTTTCTGGTTCCACACATGGACGCCATTTAGAATTTACCCGTGATCCTCTGCTCAGGAGATTATACAAATATGATCAAACTGACCAATATGATAGACCATGCTGACCATTATGATAGACTACAAATCAGGGAGTGTCATTCTTAATTTTTTGTCATTCTGGAGATACTGTAGAAAGTTGGCCAGTGATTGGACAAGACTCGAACTGGTGACAAGGCAATGTCTTGATAAAGACACCACCATACTCTACCTATTGTAGCGTTTGCTACGAGACCCGACATGACACCATTCTTCAGAGACAGACGGGAGACACCATTCGTAATTGGTCACTAAATACGGGGCTTTATTGAAAGTTCAGGTCTGGGATGTTCAAGGCTTTGAGAAAATAGGACCGGTATTATGGCAGAGATACATATCAATGGGATTGTCCGATATCGATGGGACATGTGCTTATCAGGGCGAGACACTGTTGTGCAGAACAATAACATACTGACCGTGAGCTTAATTGGCACTGAAAGGAAATCTGTGAGTCTTACGTGTTATAGTGAGTTGGTGGTGGTGAGTGACATTGGCCTTCAACCTCAATCTCGGTACAAGACTCACTCCCAACTGATGCATCCATTCATATAAATTTGATATTTGAGGATTTTTGTAATCTCCAGTGACCGTGACCTTTGACATTTTGGTCAACATAGCTACTCCCTGATATTGTCCTTGTCGCCGTCAGTGGGTAATGGCGAGTGATATTTTTACTTCAATCTTGGTACTGGACACATCGCTTCCCACTGATGCGTCCATTTACATAAATGTGAGAAGTTTTGTAATCTCCGGTGACCGTGACCTTTGAACTTTTGGTCCACTTAACTACTCTCAGATATTGTCCTTGTCGGCGTCAGTGGGTAGTGGTGAGTGATATTTTGAATTCAATCTTGATACCGGACACCTCGCTTCCGCTGATACATCCATTCACATAATTGTGATTTTTAATGATTTTGAAATATCCATCGGCCTTGACCTTTGAGAACTTGACCGTACTATGTTTCTTGTTTACCTTGAGCGTGAGGCAACCCTGAAGTTTGATCACATTCCATTTCCTTGGACTGGAGTAAAAGCACTATTTTCTCCAATGACATTGCTCTTTGATATTTTTAGCTTTTTAACCGGCATGCCATCTCTCATGGATGTATCATCATCGATGATTGCCTGATTTTTAGGCCACAGTGACATCTGCTTGACGCCATAGTTAACTTGGTCAAATTTGAGAGGAATCGATGAATTCATTGAAAAGTTGAGAAACTAATTAACGAAAGTCGGGAAACGGTCAGGGATGGATGTCCCAGAAAAGGGACCAACAACGAGACTGAGTATTACCTTGATGCCATAATCCAAAAATTACGAAATGACTAAGATGAGTTAATATCCAATGACATACTGATCTGTGTAGTGGTGTAAGCTAAAATGGAGACAATGTGAGAATAAAAGAGCATCGAATGAATCTAACAAAAGGCGAATGTCCAGACTCCGTGATAAACTGTACCATTGATTAGTTCAACACAAGTATTTGAATATGTATTGACTAGGTCAAGTGACGAAAAAGAAGATTTTTAATTATCTGCGTTTGCTGTACTTGTTCGTGATCAGCAGTTGACAAATTCCGGTGCATTAATACAGCAATGCATTATGGGACATCTTCCAGCTTTCAAGTACTTAATTGGTCAGTTCAAATTTTCAAAAAAAAATCCAGTATTTTAACTGCTCCTTGGAAAAAAATAGATGAAACTTCAGCCAATCACAGAGGTTCTATAAAGGTTCACGATCATCAATCGCTAGGATTTTCTACCCTGGCGATAACCTAAATCTGTTCACATCAGCGCAAGTCTTTCATTTATATCTCCGCTATAGGGAATATCAATTCCCAAACATCTGTATGCGAACAAAATTTCTTTCTTCTCGGTTTGATCTGGTTCGGGCAATCGGGGGCTTGCCGTTGTGTCCAGGCCATGTCCATGTTCAGTAAACACCTCCATGGCTTCTGTATAACCTTTAAGTTTGGCTTGACTTATCGCGGCGCGGCCCCATTTGTCTTTGATACTAACGTTTGCCCCGTGCTGTAATAATATCTTAACAGCTTTCTCACCCTCCCCTGAATAACGCTTTTCTATCATCACAACGTGAAGTGGGGTTTGTCCCCATATATCTCTCATGTCAACGTTTGCCCCTTTCTCCAGTAAAGCTGACAAAGCAGCTCCCTGGCATCCGTACGCAGACATGTGCAACGGTGAAATGCCATAGTTGTTCGTGGTCTGGATCTGACTTCCCTGGTCGATGATGTAACGAACATTGTCGGTCTTACCCCAGCGGGTTGCCCAATGTAGGCACATGTTACCATTTTCATCTCTCGCGCTCATGTCAGCTCCATGGGAGAAGAACATAGAAACAATATCGATATGTCCTGATTCTGAAGCTTCTATCAGTCCAATCCCACAGACGCACGTCTCTCCCATACACGGCGTGCAGTACTTCTGCAGCAAATACTCCACTACGTCTCGCGACCCAAACCGACATGCCCACACCACATCGTTCCTAATTTTCTCTAATTGCTGGCTATGGATATCAGGTGAGAGCATCCGCAATATGTTCATGCTACCAGATTGGCATGCTGACTCTACAGCTTGGCAAACTTGAGCATTGGTCGGCTTGTGACATCATCAGATAATTCATAATCTCTGTTTGATCACTGTCGGCAGCGCCACACCACGGGCAGGACCAGGAATCGTCACGACAGCCACATGTGACAGAGTGGTCATCCATGAGAAATTTCAGCAGTCTGCAACTACCAGATCGAGCTACATAATACAACACACACCATAAATGCTTGAACTCAGTCGTGGGTGCGGCTCTGTATTTGCTCTGGGAGAAGGTGGGTAGGCTCTCTGGTGAGGATGTTAGGTAAGCAACCCAAGCACACTGTAGCGATTCCTCGGCCACACAAGGATTTTGAAACACATTGTAAAGATCCAGGTTTCCATTGGAGGCCATTGCTGTGAAAACTTCTGCTAGTCCTCTGTTGTATTCAGCAGGAACATTGATGGCAAACTCATGCTCGAGTTTGTTATATTTCCGAGGACGGGCAACCTTCACAATCAGCCGGTGGTGCAGGAATTTCAGACAATGACGAAAATGGTGTTTTCCATACTCCATTGTAACCGCTTCGTATATGGAATCGTGTGCGAATGTATAAACTTCCGTAAAATCGGTACCAGCTCCTGGTTCCTCTCGTTTTTCAAGGTAGGTCCCAAGTAGTTTTTCTGCAGATTGTTGGAGATCTCCGCACGTTTGGTCCTTGCAGCCACAATCCTCGAGGACGACAGATAATTTCTCTCTGACACCTGGTGTGGCTTCAGAAATAGTTCCAGACAAATCTGTGCATTGGATTCTTCCACCACAAAGCATCACTAGACACAGAGTGGCATACTTCGTTTTCTCTTGATCTGCCATTTTCTGTAACTGTGAGTGCAGATAAGAAAAGGGCCTTTGAAATATTCCAGTTATCGCCTCCCCGGACAGATCTTTCTCGGCTGCCTCGCGCATGAGTCGACAACATTGGGCAAAAGCCAGGGGCTTTGCATCACTTGTAATATCATGGAATTGTTCTCCAGTTATTCGATCTGATTTATCCTTCAAATGGCTGTCTAGCATTTTCCGTTTGTCTTCGATAGTTAATTTGTTCGACGTGACCTCAACCACATTGCCAAACAAATTCAGCGACTCGAGATACATTTTGCACTCTTTCCACACGGTGCTTCGGGAGGCGAACACAATTTTGTGATCGCCCTCATCCAGGTACATTTCTATCTGCTCAGTCATGCAGATCCACTCTTCTGCCAGGTCCTGCCGCCTGTATGACCCCCCGAAGGGGTCATCATATACCAAAAGGAGTTTCAAATTGATCCCCTGGACCAGTTCCAGGTATTTCAGAGCCTCCTTTGCCCGTGTACATTGTATTGGGATATAGTCTTGCGTGGGTTGAGCCGATAGATACTGTTAGATTGAAGATTTTCCATCCCCAGAGCCTCCGATTATCAGGACTGAGTTACCTTTCTCTATCGCAGTTTTTACCTGGTTGAACGGTGTCGTCTCAACAAAAACACCTTCTAATGTTATTGTCTATTGTGAAATGTCAGAGAAATTATTATTCCTGATTTTTTTATTTATTGACTGTTATTCGGTAAAATACAATCGGCTCTATTCAGCTTGCCTATATATATGGGACTTACTTGCCAGATAATATATATATTCTTTTCGATGGCGGGCGTTATAAATAGCAGATACAGAAAGTATGGTTATCTGAAGTTGATATGTCGCATTCAAAAGAATATATTATGCAGTTATGGAGACTTTAACAAACAGCTGTATTAAATTGGAAAGTAAAAAATATGTTTCACACTTGTATACAGTATACAAATTCAAACTAAGCTCAGTTCACTTGAGCAAGGCCCCGATAGGAGGGCCACACTCTCGTGTATTAAATTGCGCCTATGTGGTATTATTGCTTATATTTATTAACTTAATCCCTCAGATATCTCGTATATGTATGCCGACATACCTCTGATTTTTTCTTTATTTGCGTTGACTTTAGAAGAGAAGAAATGTGTCTGGAACGGGTCTGAGAAAGAGAAATATACGTCACCTCTGAGCTTTTGCTTTAATAAATACGGTATAACGGTTGGCAAATGGGACTCACACAGTTTTCATCTTTAAAAATGTGTTCTGATTAACAGCATGGATAACGGTTTGTTTCGTAGTCTACGCGTCCGATCCCACATTTGTCTATAATCCAGCAACACATTCAACAACACAATGAAGGTCTTTTACACAAGCTAGCGTCTTGCGAGAGAGAAACGGTTAACACTGTTCAACGATGCTGACAAGATATCACACAGCAAAAGATGGCAAAACTAGATCTATTCTAGAAGTTTGTTTCATTTCTAGAAAGAAGAAATATGTTCTTGCATTTTCAGAACACGTAAGTAGACAAAATAGTTTCAATAGCTGACACAATTGCCCCTTAGTTACTTATGATGCTAGCTTTCATATTTACATGCAAAACTGATTGTAGAATCACAAGCTCCGATTCGCTGAAATATTTCAGGACATAAAATGTCAATTTCTTGTTTCAGAAAAATAATCTGACCATGGGGGGGGGGAGGGGGAGACATATTTGCTTTGACATAATAACCCAGTGAGCAATTTATTGTCTCTTTTTTTGTCCATTTTCAAATTGATTTTTCCAAATTCCGCTGGTACCACTTGGCATAGCAAATTCGATTTATGTTCAGTGTAGAGGTATTTCTGTGTAGATATTACTCATATGTGATAGTAGTTGCAGATCGGCAACTTATGGGTAGCTATAGCACGCTTTCGGAACCCTACCCCGCCTCCATTCTGAACCCAAATATGGGGGGTGGGTTATGGTTCCTAGAATTGTTTTATCATTCTTGCTGCTAGAGGGCTGAAATTAGGTCCTTGTTTATAGAAACCGGTAAACAAAAATTAACAAAATCCCTTGATGACGTCGCTATGACGTCATAAAACGGAAAATCAGATTTTGTCGGCCTTTTAGTCTATTTTCAATACATACTTCCTATTTAGTTGGTACCATTTGAGGTAGCAGATTTCATCAATGTTTTCTAAAGTGGTAATATTATGTAGTTCCTACCCATAGGTTATAACCTTTGAAGATCAGTAGCTTAAGGGTAATTATAGCTCGTTTTAGATCCTTACTCTAAGCCAAACGTTGGGAGTGACCGGGTATGGCTCACCAGATATTTTCTTCAAACCTATGTCTAAAGAGCTAAACGATTATACCCTATACATTTTAGTCCTATGCTATTATAAAATGCTAAATAAAATGATAAAACGTTTAATTACATCATCGTATTACGCCAGAGTAACACATATCTACATGTCTTTTATCTCTTTCATTGTAAGTATGTGTGAGCTGGAGGTGTTATTCACCATTTGGGGGTGAATGAGGACAGTTATATTGAAATGATAATTGCCCATCGATTAAATAATAGTAGGCTCTTCGAAAGAGAAAGAACGTGCCAAACGATGGGAGAGCAAGGCAAATTTAACTCCTGGTAGTGTTGCGTTACTATTTTGTGTTGACTACTCGACATGGAGTGCATTTCCTGTGCAGCATGTATCATGATTGCTGAGTGTCCACCCCAATACATACTGGGAACTCGGTAATATCTCACCTCAGCGTGAGAGCTTAAAATGTGTGCTAAGAACGGAACCAGAATCTTGTTGACAGGAGCAGAATATCGAATATGTGGCAGGAGTAGAGTGCTAACATCAGCGTGAGCGACTGAAAGCACAGGCGATGTTCAGGTCAGGTTTTCAACGTAGATAACTCAGGTTACTTTACCACCGCGTTTCGGTGTGGTATCAAATACGGTACACCCAGTGGATGGAAGAGACAAAGAAACTGTATAAGATTTAACCACCAAAGCCACAAAGAATTCAAATCTGGAGACTATTCTGTTCAATTCTATAGAACGCGTCTGACCAGTTTTGTCAGCAGGAAATCGTTTCTAACCATAATTGCATGGTATGTGATGTAAAATGGATACCGGTATCAAATTATTGAACCAAATCTGGAATCGACAATTATCAACACTAATGATGAGGGTTTATGGAGATTTTAGTATACGACCAATATGAACGTTCAACCAGATTTGATGATATGAAACGAACATCATGATGTCTTTAATTTCAGCATCATTCGAAACGGTTGTCAATTTTCACTGCATAAAATACAACCTTGCTATGCCTGTGTAGATGTTTGTGTTATTAGTATCTTGTGAATAAGGGCTTTCGATTATTGTGTCATACTTGATTGTATCACCATCGCAAATCTCTAGAACAGGTCATGGCTGTATGCAGGAAAATGTGTAATTAGGGCAAGTTGGTGTGATGATCCTGGAATTTTACTGAAGCAGGGACCATTTATCATTTATATAATGGTGTATGGATACCTGAAGAGCTAAACCTATCACAGACTCGATTTCAAAGGATTTAGATCCATTCAACTTCTGAACAATATTCCAAACTCCCTGGTGGTCCATGTGCCTAATTTTAAGGCAAATCATTTCATCATAATGGCATATGGGCAGTTAGTTTGAGTGGAAGTGAAATAATTTCTGAACATTGTTTTCGAACTATCCGTCTCTGAAGCTGACAATGTAGGCATACTCTCTGCATCAACGCTGGCATTTTTCATGTTCCACTAGAGATGTTAGCAGGATATATGATACTCCCTTTCAGCAACCATCCCAGTCGAGTATGGTCACAGCATGTTGCTCCAGTTTCAAGTTTGCAGCATTTCACTATCGAGTATCGGCATCAATCCGATTGATGACGAAGCCTATGATGACGTTACCACGTATGCAGGGTTCCATTAAAGTGAACGTAAAGGCTGAGGCAACATGCACTCTGTGGGAAAGAGCTACATTGAAATACTGAAATAGCAGCAACAAATATTTTTGGGGATTTTTTTGCACCGAGTACGAACGAAATTATCTCCGTTGTATTATTGTTCCCCGGCTGCCGCCATGCTGGCTATCTCACTCAGAGCAGTGACGTCGTATCACTTCGGAACTCTTTACTTCGTGGAGTTAGAAAGCGCAGAAAGCATGTAAACATAGCGACGCACGAGGAGGCTAGCCTGACTTCAAGTTCTGACGAAGAGACAAATGAAGGTTTACAGGGTTACCAGTTTGAACCAAAACGCTCCGATGTCGACGAAAGTAGTGAGTAGTTCATCGAACGTTTCAGGTCAGTAAACACTTGCTGGAGACACGCAACACAATCAAAACACGCTTGAAACAGCCGAGCTCTCCACCACCGCAATTACAATTCGTGCTACAGCGATGCCAAAACAAAGTGATACTACGTCACAGGAAAATATCACGTGCTCCGTACAAGCGTTTTAATTGGCGCAAGGCTAATGAATAAACTGTTATGGCCGACTCCAGTCGCTCGTTGCATCAGTCAATAATTCCCGTGTTTGGAATTTTTTGTTTGGAAGGGAAAAAATCACAAAAAATATTTGTTGCTGCCAAATGATACTTTTAATATAGTTCTTCCACACAGTGCGTGTGTTGTCGCAGCCTTTACGTTCACTTTAACATATTCGTTTTCATTCGGACAAAAGTTATACATCCAGGTGCAAATCATCATCGCGAATACCATGGTCTATCTTAACACTCATGAGACGAGTTGACATTCATTCATAGTGTTCTTGTGGCGCTTCTGTGTAGCTAAGATCCCGAATGACGCACACTGGCATTCTGACTTCAGCGCCGGACCCCTGTGCCCTTTTGATCAAAGCAAAGTGAATCACTTGATTGGCTAACAGAGTGGGCGACGTCATCAATGAATTATTTACGTTCTGCAATACCGTTTGCCAGAGTTCCCGACAGTAAAAGAGACAGAGGAGAGAGAATGGCCTGGTAGCGGGGGTGGAATCACCAAGGAATCACCTTGTTGGTTTCCTGGATATCTTGTCACCATCAGATCCCTCAGTTGGTCTATCACGTGTGTTTTGAGACGACGTGAATACTCTAACACGTTATTGATTGTATTGGATTTTCTGCATTTCTATCTTTTGCAATCTCTGAAAGAGGATATTGAGCATGCGTTTATGCAGCTCCCAGCAGGCAGCAGCTTTCACGGGATAATGCCCAGACGCAATAATGGCATCACTATCTGCTGAACAGGTCTAAATGGGTAATGTTCATGCATTTTAAGAAGCAAACATCAACGCGGCCGGGGATTTTAAAATGGTTCTTGCTTCTATGTGTCCGTGGATGTCCGTGGATGTTTGTTCAAATATTTCCCAAGCGATAACTTCCAAATGCTTTATCGGATTCCTCTGAAATTTGGCATCTGCATTCTTTGCGACAAGACGTCGTTGAGTATTGCATTTCAGCAAGATCCGCCTGAAGGTGGCGCCACTACCTCTTGCTCCAATTGTATGTGCTTGTTCGTGGATGTATGTTCAAAAATACTTCGCAAGTGATAACTCCTAAATGCTTTGTCGGATTCCTCAGAAATTTGGCATCTGCATTCTTTGCGACAAGACGTCGGTTGGTATTGCGTTTCAGCAATATCCGCCTGTAGATGGCGCCACTGGGTCTTGTTTTAATCTTCAGCGCATGTCCGTGGATGTCTGTTCAAATCCTTCGTGAACGATAACTTTCGAAACGATTTGTCGGATTCCTCCGAAATTTGGCAAATGCATTCCTTGCGACAAAACATCAGTTGGTGTTGCGTTTCAGGAAAATCCGCCAGGAGGTGGCCCGGAGTTCATTCCAGTATTCCGTGCTACAAGTGATATGACTTAGAAACACTTGGTCACATTTTTTTAAATACCCTACCTTTCTGGGTAATAACATGAGAAACGCTCATCGGATTCTTCTCAAATTTGGTATGCATGTACCATGCCAGGAGATGTTGCTTGGGATTGCATTTCGCTCACCTGCACTCACAGGTGGCGCCACCTGGTGGCAAAATCAGAAATTTGTTTCTGGGTAATAACTTGAGAACTGCCCATCGCATTCTTCTTAAATTTGGTATGAATGTACCTTGACATGAGATGTCGCTTGAGAATGCATTTCACCGATTGCGCCTAGAGGTGGCGCCACCCGGTGTCCAAATCTAAATTTGGTTTCCGGGCATTAACTTGAGGACCCTCGTTGGATTCTTCTCAAATTTGATATGCAGATAACATGACACCACGATACCTTGTCCCTTGGGATTGTATTTTGCCCGCTTCTTCCTACAGGTGGAAATTTGTTTTTGGGCGATAATTTGGCAACTGCTCATCAGATTCTTCTCAAATTTGTGACCCACCCCAAATAACACAAAAACTGGTGGGCATCCAGTACCGACAATAACTTGAGGACCCCTCATCAGATCCTTCTCAAAGTTCATATGCCGATACCATGCCATGAGATGTCGTTGGGATAGCGATTTGCCTGCTGTGGCAAAGTCTAAATTTGGTTTCCGGAAATATAAGGTTGAGGATGCCTTCAGATTCTGATCAAGTTCAGAATAATAGTTTGCAGATAATATGCCATGGGATGTCGCTTGGGGTTGCATTTCGGTTACATAATTTTCTTGCTACACCGTGAGGGAAATACATGTATATTACAGCAGCAATCAACATTCAGTCAGCCATTCTGAGTTGATCTCAAAACCTGGGGAGGCGGAAAGACCCAACTGCTTCTTAAGCCTGTGAAGTAGCTGCTGCCACCCTCGTGTATATCCGAGAACGCTTACAAATATTGCTGCCAATTTGGCGGGGGACCTAGCATCCTCTGGTTGCTTGTCTATATTAGTACAATTAGAGAAGGTTAAAGGGTTCCATTCACATAACTTTGTAATGAAGGATTATCCGCTTCATCATTCTCTCCGAAAAAAATCAAAACTATATAATGTATTTTGATGAAATCCCCCGCCTCCTGTCGGGGTCAGATGACCTGGATATATGGCACTTGGGTAAGTATCATGCTCGGTGCACACCTTTTTCGAGCGCGCTTTGTATTTGTTGATAGTCCGCAGTGAAGATAAAGGCGGGACTGGACGGGATCTAGCGCTGAAAGTCCGAAGGCTAGTGTGGCTAGCGGATTTGTGGAGGAGCTTCGCCAGTAAACCTCAACACACCCTTTAGATTACCCGAAAGTTTCCTAACTATACGGATCACAACTGGTGGGTACCTCGAGGTACGTGCACTAATGGCTCTTCCAACTCGGGCGAAGTTTTTTCGATGGGCAGCAATTTTCGCTCCGAATCCGCCATCTTTACCTGATGAATAGCGTTGCCGACCCTAAAGTTTCAATTATTTCGGCAAAAACCTGAGAGTTCCAATAATTTAATCTCCAGTGTGTATATTGTGGTATGTTTTATCTCCCTAGGTTCAAGAATAATGAAATTATTCAGTTATTAATAAAATGATTTCCATTCCAGTTATTTTGTACAGTGGTTGCCATGAAAACAAAGTGTTTTACCACAATACTTGGGGTGCTACTTGGGCATGTTTCGGTTTCGTTATCTGCATGGTCCGTAAATGCCAAATCACTTAAAAAACCTAGTGTGGGACCTCTAGTGCGAGGTTCACCCCCTACCGAACTATATCAGTATATCAATAGATCTGCAGTCCATGCATCTGAGTTACTTGTACATATTACATGTATCAATGGTTCATCCAGAAATTCTGTCAAGTATCGAGTAAAGTTCATTTCGTCATCAACTTTCAACTTGTACGGCTAGAGTTTGAGTCAGTAGCGGTCTAGTAACGGAACCAAAATAATACTATACGAATTGCGGAATATCTGACCTAGCTAGAATGGGACGTGAGAGTTTTGTCAGTGAAATCCATATCCTACATGGACATAATATGGAAGAAGATTCATGTACAGCCGACAGTGAATTTTAAACCATTTCTCAACTTTGTATTTGTTTAGTGGTATATGATGATGAATTGGGAGAAATTATTTAAAATTCAGTGTCAAATCTGTGGTTTAAAATTAATCGTCATTGTCAATATTTGCATGGTAACTCTTCTTTTTCTGTATTTTGCAGGAGCTTCTTCCACATTATGTACAATTTAGATTGACCAAACGTGACATAGCATAAATGCTAAGGTTTCCACTTTGTTGTTGCGTTTCTTGCTCCCTCTTTCAGTATTTACCAATTTCCAAAACCTGTGCACATGTGATGTCATTATCTGCACACTCTATTCAGCATTTTCCAAAATACTCCTTAACGACAAAAATACTGGGTTCACAAAGCCCTTTAAAGGCCGAATCATTTTGATATCGTGATGTTTATGGCCGCCATGTTGGCCCTTAATATCGCAGTTAGGAGCCGTTGCGTTGCGACGAGGGCTTCTGAGATGCACGGTACTGGTCCGATAAGGTGTGAAGCCCTCCCTGTATGCACGACAAGTACGGCGTTAAGGATAGCTATCCCGTTAGAGGGTCAAAATTGGGAATTTTTTGTATTTCTTCATTCAAATATTCACTATTTCGTCTAACATTTGCTGAAAAAATGAAATCAAAATTCTAATTAGAAGTGCTTCAATATTAGGATTAATAATATTGAGTTTCTGAGGCACTGGAAAAATTAAACAGATTGCCTTATAGGTGGTTCGATATCCAGCTGGGAAGAGATGAACCTTTCACGCGACTGTCTATTGTAAGTCGTTAATTGCTGCCTGAGTGTGTATTGCATTGTTAATTGACTGTCATGAACTGGCCACCCAGATAGTCTGTCGTAAAGCCCAAGTCCCACTTAAGCGAAGTTGTTTATGAAACTTTGCGATGTATTAGTCGTAATGTTTCGTAATAAATCGAATGATTACCACTGTTTGCGATGCAGTTAGAAAGAAATACGATACTTTTACGACAGTTAGCGATATTCGCACCCAAATTTAGGCGATTCAGCGCGATACAGTTGCGAATATGTGCGATGTATTTGCGAACATTTACGAAGTGCATACGACTACTTGCCATTATTTCACGAGGTCTTGCGAATACGTACGAAGGTTTTACGACGTTTTTACGACGTTGTTATGACAGTTTGGGTCAAATATTTACGACTACTTCGTATACCATTGTTTTCTGTCGTAAGTTATCGTAACTATTCGTATTTATTTTTCACTTGACGATTATTAACGGAACTGTTACCAATAAGGCGATTAAATTACGACTTACTTACGATGCATCATTTGCGTACACTTCGCCATCCATAAGATGGCTTGCGAATCGTGTGTTTCCATTATCGCGGAGCGATATCCGGTGTTTTACCGGATTCTGGTCGGCCTTCATCCGGCGGAGAACAGACTCGAAAACTCTGATAAAGTACAGGTTTTCATACATACCCCGGAAACAGATATTGCATGGGCTTACAAAATATATAGGTATGAATAACTTTCGTATCATCGAAGAGGTGTGGTAGATCTGTAATTTTGAACAAGTAGATCATCACATGACTCGAAAATGGCGGGTTACGTTGGGGTTACGTCGGTAGATTTTAGCTGATTGGCTGACGAAGTCACGTGGTATTGATTTCTGGAAATTCCCTCTAGCAGTTGCCGAAAGTAGTCTGAAATGGATACACACGATCCCAGGGTCAGTCTTACCGCGTATAGATGACCGAGATGGTTACAGGTTGACGATGCATTACAACGTAGTTACGACGACTTACGATTATTTACGATAAAATTACGAATATTTGAGACTTAAGGCAAAATCGCATTGCTTGGCGAATTTTGTGAACATTTTGAAATTGGCGCGGCGATAAAACCGAGGCGACGATTTTCTTACGAACTGAAGCGATGGCTTACGAATCATGACGAATGTCTTTGCGAATAGCTTGCGAGTACCAATACTTACAATCTTAAATCGTCAAGCTTCGTAAAGGAGTTCGCCTAAGTCGGACTTGTGCTTTAGAATAGAACAGCAGTTTGTATGGGCTTCGCTACTGTTATTTTTGTCTGTCGAATTTCCCTTTCCAAAACTTATTTCCGCAGTATTTTGGTAAGCTAATTATCTAGAAGTCCCACTCATTTTCATCAGTCTACCCCCTTCTGATAAAAACACTGCAAACAACCGTATTTTTGTTTCTAATTATAATATATACATATGAAAGTGTACTAAGCGCAGTGACACTTCGCTCAGACACCCGCCGTGAAGTGATCAGCACAGTGCATGTGAATAATTCTCAGCTGAATAAGTTTCAGCAAGTTTTTAAAGTTTAAATTGGATGTTAAACCGCCTTGATGAATAAACTTAGTGTAATAGTTATCCAGAATAAACAGGAATTCGAGTAGGTCCTATGAGGCAGATCCACGAGAGATCCTGAAGGATCTTGGCGCCCACCGTTGTCCGATAATTGTAAGCTAATGACAAGAAGATCTTTTTGTCCATTGTTACTAAGACGATTGAGTTGTAATTTTGTTTACAGAATTTCGAATCTGAGCGAAAAAGATCGAAAAAGCGACACTGGAAAACACGAAGATAAAATCTTTCTACGTTTCAGGAGCTTCAAGATTTCTAGAAACTGAACTTATGTCGGTTGTTATAGTACAAGAGAAATGAGCAAAGTTAGTCTGAAAGTGAATGTACATGTACGGAGGATCCTTCGTCTTCGTTTTGTAGTATTTTTATTTTATTTATTTTTTTGCACGTGTCATCATTGGGTACTGGAAGCGAAGAAAAATCTCTTTGACACTTTGGCATACTAAAGATTTTATAATTTGGAACGAATGCTAATTCTGTTCTGTTTACTGGACTAGTTTGAGATATCTCTTTTAAGATACCATGCTCGAAAATAGTAATATGGTACAATACTTAATACTGAAGGTATCCGGTCCGCGCAGTAATGTTGAAACTTCGAATTTGAAAGTGTCTGAATCTTGATTATTTCCCTTGGATCGAAACATGCAGTAGTTTACAGTTGTCGAGTTGTGACATTGTGTCACAAGAGTGACGTCCCTGCATGTAGCTGCCCTGCCGGCAGACGAAAGGGTGGGGCAGTTCACTTGCAACTGCATGGACTAAAGAAAACTGATTTAAAATTTGACGAAATACATTTTAATTCCGAATTATTTTAACTCCTTGATATGGAAGGTGAAGATATGGATATTCTCTATAGTCAATATATAGAATATACCCACCGTTTGATCCATCGACTCTTGTGATGCAACGTCACAACTCGGAAATATCGTATTAATTGGATTTTCGAATCGGACCGGAAAAGGTATCTTGCACAACTAGGCCCCATGTGGGACCTGTGTACCAAATTTCAGAAAGATCCATGAAATATTTTCTGAGAATTCAAGATAACAGTGGTTCAAGGGGAAATTCAAGATGGTCACCTGGCAGCCATATTGGATTTTCGAATCGGACCAAAAAAGGTATCTTGCACAACTGGGCCACAAGGGGAATCTGTGTACCAAATTTGAGGAAGATCCATGCAGTACTTCTTGAGAAATCACGATAACAAAGTTTCATTGGGAAATCCAAGATGGGCGCCTGGTGGCCATATTGGATTTTCGAATCGGACCAGAAAAGGTATCTTGCACAACTAGGTGACAAGGGGAACCTGTGTACCAAATTTGATAAAGATCCATGCAGTAGTTCCTGAGAAATCGCAATAACAAAGTTTCATGGGGAAATCCAAGATGGCCGCCTGATGGACATATTGGATTTAGGAATCGGACCAGAAAGGTATGTTGCACAACTGGACCACAAGGGCAACCTGTCTACCACATTTGAGAAAGATCCAGGCAGTACTTCCTGAGAAATCACGATAACAAATTTTCATGAGGAAATCTAAGATGGCCGCCTGGTGGCCATATTGGATTTTCAATTTGAACCGAAAAAGGTATCTTGCACAACTAGATCATAAGGTGAACCTGTGTACCAAATTTGAGAAAGATCCATGCAGTACTTCCTGAGAAATGATGATAACAAAGTTTCTTGGAGAAATCCAGCATGGCTGCTTGTTGGCCATATTGGATTTTCGAATCAGACCAGAAAAGGTTTCTTGTACAACTAGTCCACAAGGGGAACATGTGTACCAAATTTGAAAAAGATCCATGCAGTAGTTCCTGAGAAATCGCGGTAACAATGTTTCATGGGGAAATCCAAGATGGCTGCCTGGTGTCCATATTGGATTTTCGAATCGGACCAGAAAAGCTTTCTTGCATAACTAGATCCCAAGGGGAACCTGTGTACCAAATTTGAAAAAGACCCATGCAGTAGTTCCTGAGAAATCGCGGTAACAAGGTTTCAGGGGGAAATCCAAGATGGCTGCCTGGTGGCCATATTGGATTTTCGAATCGGACCGCAAAAGGTTTCTTGCACAACTAGACCCCAAGGGGAACCTGGGTACCAAATTTGAAAAAGATCCATGCATTAGTTCCGGAGAAATCGCGGTAACAAGGTTTCAGGGGGAAATCCAAGATGGCTGCCTGGTGGCCATATTGGATTTCCGAATCGGACCAGAAAAGGTTTCTTGCACAACTAGACCCCAAAGGGGACCTGTGTACCAAATTTGGAAAAGATCCATGCAGTAGTTCCTGAGAAATCGCGGTAACAAGGTTTCATGGGGAAATCCAAGATGGCTGCCTGTTGGCCATATTGGATTTTCGAATCGGACCAGAAAAGATTTCTTGCACAACTAGACCCCAAGGGGAACCTGTGTACCAAATTTGAATAAGATCCATGCAGCAGTTCCTGAGAAATCGCGGTAACAAGAATTGTTTACGGACGGACTGACTGACTGACTGACTGACGGACGGACGACGGACCACGGACGAAAAGTGATTTGAGCAGCCCACCATCTGGTGATGGTGGGCTAAAAATGTATTTGACAGTAGAATTCAAGCAAAAACTTAGGATTAATTCATCAGATGTTTAGCTGGACACATTTTGCCCGATTTCTAGCCTTTCATTTTTTTCTACAAAATCCGTGATTTAAATGTTCATTTCTCGAAAAGTATCCATGCTACGATTTTGAATTTGGCATGCTTATTACTTATTATGTGATTTAGTAAACTTTATCTCACTTTGTGTAAGTTCGGCTTATTTTGTAATTATTCAACTTTTACAAACGACCATAAAATAGTACTGTTTTTTTCAATTTAATTTAGTAAAATAGCTGTAAAAACAAACCAGATAAAATTTTTTAAAAAATGAGATACCGTTTACTAGTTCGAGTTGTCTCCTATCAAGGTATACCATCAAAGTTAAAACAAGGTCAATAGTTTTCATGAAACTTCAATTGAAAAATAGACGCTATTGTTTTCATTTAAATTATTTAAAATTATAATATTTTCTACATAGTAGCAGCGTCGGTTATACATATCATATAGTTGGAATCCCTATGATGCACACTTTCATAAAATATATAGTTTATTATGGTTATCTCGATATTTATTGATACAGAAGACAAATTGTTACGAGGGTACAAAAACTGCCTCTAACGGGATAGCTATCCTTAAAGCTGGAATGATCCAGTTATCCAGCGCTGAATGTTGTATAATACATGTACATTAGCAAAGTTTTCACTGACAGAAAATTCCATGGAGGGGCGGTATTCGCATATTGTCAACAGCCTGGTGTATCTTCGAGATCACAAAAGCTAATAATGACAATTCTGTCTATTCAATATGACAATGATTGGAGTTTCGATCACCGATATTTACAATCTCTCCGCTATAAATACCAGAGTATTCGGCGGGAGCAAATCTTTAAACTTTCTTCTGAAGAACGTTTACCACTAACCATGTGTAGACATAATACCCTATTTGGGCACTGTTTCACTATATTCTTTACTGTATATTTGTCCACGTGCCCATTGGTTTTATTACAAGGGGCGTTATTTTAAAGCCGTTTCTCTCTGATTGGCTAGAAGATATAGTTTGAAACTCGCACGTGATTTATATAGCCCTGCTGTCAGATGTAATATTCTGCGATATCAAATATCTGAGTTTACTGAGATTGAAGCAATACTCCAGTCCATTGGAGACGGAATCATACGAATATAGCCGAATCTCCATAAATTCCCGAAATCTAAGGAGCAGGCGATAGACTGTTGTATGGACCGTCCTTATTCAAATCAGGAATTCAAGAGATGCTTATAGGCTGACGCCATCTGTTAAGGATGTCCGCTGGTGGTAAATCAAAGTAATTAACTTTTTGAATAATGTGTGTTGTTGCATTCATAATTGTGTAATATGAGGAAAAACAAAGAAAAAAAATACAGGTTGATGTGCATTTTTTAGCTGTAGGCAACGTTAAGTGGACTGACCCATGCTCAATTTGATAACCCAGAAAGCATAGGGAATAGCCCTAGTTTTGAAGCATATTCATGAAAAATTCATATAAATAGTATTTAACTTTTTCTTATATTCTAACTGTTTGCAGATAATCACAATGTCTATCAAAATTTAGCAAATTGGATGGATGTTGGTGTGCAAAATTCTCGGCTAGAAGGCTTTCAAAGGAAATCCCCATCTCTTAACCTAGGGAAGGGAGATAACCCAATAGAAAAACAGGCAAAATGGCTGCCAAAGTCAAAAACCACCAGCGGACATCCTTAAATGTAAATTATGTATCGCAAATACATGTATGTCACTCATCAACAAAAACAGAGTTGGAAACTATCGAATTTAAAGAAAAAATAAAGCCCTAGCTACAAAATAAAACAACCCGACGACTTATTCTAATCATCGATAACGTCCGTTCTCACTTTTGGGGATTTGCTTGATGTTGTATTGACTTATATAAAGACACATTTCTTTGAAAAAAAAAACAGTAGCGCTGGTACGGTCTTGCTCAGCATAAACGTTTAAGATGCCCAATTATATTAACAGGTTGAGGCATGTAAGGCCAGACTTGTCTATGTATACAACTTAAATAGAGCGTCAATCACACTGATAAAACTGCAATATCATCCTAATGTACCAGCTATGCTGAGTTCGGTATACAATGGTTAAATCTAATACACTCTAGTACAGTGTAGGCTTTATACTCGTATCCACGGATACTCGATCTGTCTCGTTGACCAAACTGAATGGATCTTTCAATCCCTTTATTTCTCACAAAAACATTGACGTCACGATGAAGCCATATCATGTGTTGTGTTTTAAAAATAGTTTGTCTATCCCGCACCTGGTCTGGTTACATTTTATGTCAAAGAAGTCTGATCGCGTCCCATCGTAAATCGCCGCATCTATTCATTTTTTCCGGGCTTTCCAGTAGTGGCTCAGCTCATTGTGGTTGTTTAACCACCGGATGACCAATACCTCTATAATAGGGCTATTGATCCACCAGTATCTGTATAATAGGGTTAATGTTAATCACAACAATGTTATCGATGCATACCTGTGATACCTGTTCGACTTCTGGTCAGCCTTTGTTCACCGGAAGTTTGACTGGAGGGACCTGCTGAAATAAATAGGAAACTGTATATTACCGGTTACAAATCACACTCTGAAGGATAGGCCAACCTGATAAAACTATTTTGTTAACGTCTGGTGACTATTCTACATACGTCTCTGTTCTTATTAGGTTATTAGTATTAACAGTTTCATAATACATCCTTTAATACAGGTGTCAGATCCGACAATCAGTAGTCAGCCCTCGTCTATGAACAATTACCGCTTTCCAATCTTGATAAATTAATATCCTATCAATGCTTCCCTATCGTATATGTCGCTATATAGGATCTTACTGATTTCAATTGAATTTGGTGTTCAGTATGCCCAGCATATTGAATATTTAATAGTCTTATGACATCACGGCCGCATTTTAACTACTTTACTTGCATTCGGGGAGGGGGGATAGGGTCATAGTCTCTGCTTTATCTCGAGGTTTACTCTAAGGATCAGTCCATAATTCTACCCCACATTATGGTGCCAACCTGGCGGCAACATCGGAAGATTGCCCGACAGCTTGGCGTGTGCTTCGGCTGAGCCAACCAGGAAGCACTTACCATTATGGTCCCTGCAAAGCACTATGAAGAGTTCTCGGGATTGGTCAACACTCGCGTTACTGCGAGCCGGTAAGATCCTGCAAGTGACATATCGATATGGGGGGGGGGGAGGCACAGATAGGATTTAATTTTAATTAGATTGTATCGACCTAATTCACAAAAGAAATGACGGTTGGTTTGACAAGTCACGCCTTAAAGTATTGAATTATCACCGTATAAAACACCTTAACAAGTGTTTTCCCGCTCATTTACCGGTACCGTGGAATCAACCACCTTGCTGGAGGTCTAATTATACCCCAGCCACCAGTCACATTTTTTGGACTGGATTCCGGGCCGCGCGTACATCGCGATGTCACATAAGATGTTTGCTGAACATTTAGATTACTTTTCAAGTCTGCATAATACCTCTGTTGACCTAGGGTTAAAGAGAATTTTTTGGAGATTATTTTCCCTGTTTATCTGGACAGAGCATATGAAAAGTAGTTCGCTCATGTGCAAAACTGAAAAAGTTGTTCGGCCGGATTCAAACTGAACCGTGCGTACGTGGGTTTTCCCCTATACGTCATAGCAACATAGTAAAGGTCAACTTCCCCGATTAGAGGCAGGGATGATATATGAGCCTGTAAAATGGCGCATGCGTTGTGGGGACGATGCTGTGGAATATGATCTCAATAGATCGCTCGATATTATAGTATAACAACAGAGATCTACTCAGATTGGTGTACAGATTTTGCATCAATCTAGCCCCAGAACTCACTTTAGCTGCGAAAACTGACCTCTGGGCTGGCGGATTTCTGAGAGCGAAAACGGAAACGTCGCACCTGTTTTGTTTACTTTCTTATTTGTTCTACTTTTTATGTGTTTTGTACTCTGTCCCAAATGGGATGCTCAGTACAATAAAGAATTTTACCTTATCATGCGCACAAATAATTTTCGGCGGAACCAATCTCGCATTCGTCTATTTCCGTTTTGGCGGAAATTAACCCAGTTGCTGAGTTCTGGGGATAGATTGCTATTATTCAACTAAACATAGAAATAGTTTTGTATAATTTGAATGAATTATGTTCTTATGGTTAAAATTAACTGAATTTCACAATAAAATGCGACCGGATCCCTTGATTATCAAAGGCACTATTTCGTGGGGATTTGTGCGTTCTATGTGAGAGTCTCGTTCCGCCAATACGGAAATAGCCGAACGTGAGATTGATTTTGCATCTCCTCGGCACGAATATATCTGATATGTACTGTTGTATACGCTTGTTGTGTCAAGGTCACTGTATCGCACAAAAATCAGGACATCATCAAAAAGTGTGTGTTGAACATGAACATGATGAAGGTGAAGTTCTGTGGCTTGGATTATGATCACATTCTAGGTACCGGTATACCTCAAATTCACACCGAAGAAATTAACCCTGCTGATTCTGATGACTGGCTGGTTGTCTGTCTGTCTGTCGTTTTTTTGCGTAAGTTATGAATGTTCTAAAATTATTAATATTGTACACGAATTTATAAATGATAGACATACCAATATTGCAATAATTTTCAACATCTCTAGTAGTATAGAAAGTCTATTTAAAGCCACATTTTCCAGGGAGGTAACTCTTGCATCCGCCAGAGAGCGCTGTTGTGGTGGTGGATACGAGCTTGGTATGTATGAGGGTCTGGTTGAATGGGGCGTGACCTGTGAACATGATAGGACATGTACTGACCTGTCTGTGGGGTTTTTCCACAATGTCGTCCACGTCGGTGTCTCTTCGGTCCCATCCCGAAGAGACACGGAGGTCACCGAAGAGACACGGAGGTGACCGAAGATGTCACGGAGGGCACAGAAGAGACACGGAGGTGACCGAAGATATCACGGAGGTCACTGAAGAGACACGGAGGTGCCCGAAGAGTCACGGAGGTGCCCGAAAAGACACGGACGTGAACGACATTGTGGAAAAACCCCACAGACAGGTCAGTACATGTCCTATTATGTTCACAGGTCACGCCCCATTCAACCAGACCCTCATACATACCAAGCTCGTATCCACCACCACAACAGCGCCCCCTGGCGGATGCAAGAGTTACCTCCCTGGAAAATGTGGCCTTAAATACGCTTTCTATACTACTATCTTTCCTCAGTGTTGTTTCTTAATTTGTAGTGAAAACTTTCATTTCATAAAAATTTTTTTGTGAAAATGACAGTTTTTCCGTCATACCACCAATAATTCTGGAATCGGGTTTTTATTTTTATTTTATTTTTTTATTTTGGAGGGAGGGGGTAAATCAGAAATAGATGACATTTAACGACGCTTTTCTAGGTAATGCTTAATTGTGCTTGACTACAGCTCATAGCCTAACCATAGCAAGAAAACCGCCATAACATCCCCTCAAGCAATTTATGTTTAATACGGGAGTAATTCCTTCAAGATTTTACTGTTGAAAAGATTCTGAGGTACAAATCAGTTTGGGCCGTTTTTGAAAACTTTGACTGGCACTCAAGTTGAAAATTACCTCCCCTTAAACGGCATTACATGGGGATCCTGATTGTTCGCACCGCTATATATCTATGTTTTCTGGTATAGGCAAAAAAATGTTAGGGATGATAAAACACAAAATAATTTTAAACCAATTACATGTAAATGTATTATGAATATTCCATACCAGTTTCCGAATCAATTTGGGTTCTTATTGTTTTGGCTTTGCGTTCCACTTCGGCTTTTAGTCCAGTCGCTTAGGTGAATAATCGTGACACGCCGGAATAAAGCATGAAACTTTGCACAGTTACTGTACATAGGATGCAAAAGCATATCCCGGGTAGGTGCCCGACCTGGGTAAACTTGTTCTCTCCAAATCCAAGATGGCCGCCAATATGGCCGCTAAATATTCAAATGGTCACATCCTTGCTCGTATGTTGGCTAACATCTTATTTGAAGTGGTCATATATATGTTTTGTGGGACACGGAGATCATACACGAATATTTCAAATAGGTTACAATGACAGATTTAATCATAAATCAAGATGGCCGCCAATCAGGTGACGAAACTTGACGAGATATGGAAATGTCCAATTAGTTTATCGTTATATATACATTACAGAACTTGAGCTGTGACATAATACGCGAATAACTGTGTTTCCCGAGCACTTTTGACAGGGGTATGGATACTGAGTCATGGCTGCATGTTTATTTACAAGGTCGTTGATGTTCAGGCAATCAATTTACTAATACAAGAACGGCATTAGTATTATGACTGAGCGCCATTTGTTAATGAAACCGTGAAATGCTGGATTGAAGCTGACTCATCTCGGCATAGTAAGTCAACATGTTATATACAAACATTCCGCATGACAGTGAACGACCTGAGTGACCTAGTCGAAAAATCCAAGGTGGCGTCCAGTATATCCGTCAAACACGTAAATACCCGTCTTTCTGTTCAGTGTTAGTCTAGGATGTTCATAAAAATGACTAAATATACCTTTGTGTTGTTCAGAAATTAATATACTGGTAATTCTAACCCTTTGCAAAAATAGTGTAAAAAGATACTATTTTATAGTCAAACTTTTAAAGTCATATGTAAACTATGAAAGAGGATGTGAAAGTGCTGCGCAATTGTTGCTGAACCAGGCTAAGTGGCACAAAGCATGTCATCTAAGGTTTCCCAGCAGAAAACTTGAAAGATCGAAAGATCGCCAAAAGAACAAGCGAATAAATAACGCTGGTTCGGGGAAACAGAAGTCTAAACACCAATCACACGGAGCCTCTGATAGGACCGAGCAATCTTCTGTATGTACGCTCAAGGAGTGCTGCATATATGGAAGATGGCTACCCAGCTGCAAGATACAGAACTCTTATCACAGATTGCCGGAGGAGATTTAGCGGCAAATGTTTATTGGAGCTAAATAAAATAATAGATGTTTGATGGCTTGCTTCAGAATGTAGAAGAGAAAGAGACAAGTCGTATACGATGTTATCGATGTTAGGTTTTAATCCGGCATGTCACGATTGCCTATAGGCAGGTAAAAGTTAAGACATTGTGGAATCCCAGGTGTCCCCAGAGCCATTTTTCTACATTGAAAGAAATGTTGAAGAGAGAACCTACATATTCAGGTTTGCTGAGTTACGTGTAGTATATGAAGAGCGACTAAGCATTCTGGGTTTGTCAAAGATCATCAACAAATCCAGGCTAAAGAATAGGCTCCTAGCACACTTTCTGGTGGAGTCAGGAGTAGTCTGATTAAGGACCGTTAAAAAATACCTGGGTTACCTCTTCAACATAGCTTTTAATGTAGGAAACTATACTTTCGCAAACACCCGGGATTCTACCTAGTATTCACTTTCAACCGATGACACGATTTGGCTCTTTCTCTCCGCACTTCTGTAGGTCACAAACCCCTAAATGGTTTTGGGGTGCAAGGTGGTATTACGGACTAAAGCTCCTGGGGATCAACGATTGGCCGTTGTATCGGACTGGGCGGAAAGTGGTTTCTGATCTATTTTTAAATGTTTCTACAATATTCAGCTCTAGAAAATATCAAAATAAGCTTTCCAAATTTTAAAAGGGAAAACATCTGGGCCAGTTTGATTGGCCGCCCCCCAAATCCGATGCTCAGATGTCAGGCGGCATGCTATCTTTTCTGTCGGCTCTGGCTCAAAACGATCGTGGGAAATGTATGCTGATTGTTTTTTCATATGTTTTAGCAGAAAAGCTAAGCTACATCATGTGGTAGGTCATTCATGGTGGCGAATGTTACGAAGTATCGTTTTCGCAAGATGTGCGCAATGAAATTACTACATAATAAGTAAGGCGATAGTGGTTTGTGACCTGTAAGCTCTCAAACATCTATTATCACATATTTCTCCAATAGTATTACTAAATCTCCTCCGACAGTCAGAGATAACATGCAGTTCGGTATCTTGAGCTGGCCAACCTTCTCCCTCCGGCCCGAATCGGCTTGTTTTTTTTGTGATTTTTTGATCCTCTTTCACATACTCTTAATTCCGAGTCGATGAGCAGTGCATCAAGTTCCTGAAAGCCCTTACCATTCCTTACTGAATCATCGTAGTATTTCAAAGCTCCCTCGTCAGGTTTCTCCACAGGACACTTGAAATCCCCTCGCCTCTCACAACAAAAAATACAACTTCAGTAGAGTACTGAAACTTACAACACGGTATCTTTTAAAAAAATGCAGGATGGCCGTCATGATGATGTGACCGTGACGTCATATTCGCTGAAGCTATTTTTTAGCCTATTTTTGGGCCGATTTATCGAAATTTTTATTTTTCGATTTTTCGTTTTAAAAACCACTAAGTATAATAGACAATAAATAGTTTTACTTTCTAGTCATTTTTTTCGCCAGAAAAAGTGCAAAGAAGTGGGCAGAAAGACTGAAAACACGACTTTCTGGGATACATGTCCGCCATTTTGAATGTACGCACGATCCTCTGCTCTGGATGATATGCAAATGCCCTTAAAATGACCCCAATACGATAAGCTAAAAAGTCACGCAGTCCCCCTAGATTTCGTCGTTTTGGAGCAGCAGAGAAAAGTTCACTAAGTGGGGAGGGGGCGGCGGAAAGTCCACATACAAAAAAGACCAAGTAGGGCTAAAAGTCATATCTGTTGACAATATTTATGGTTGCAAAGGGTTCGAGATACCAATATATCAATTTCTAGGCTTCACATATTGGTCATTTTAATGAACACACTAACCCAACAACAAGAAGAAATACGGGTATTTATATGTTTGACAGGCGTACTGGCCGCCATCTTGGATTTTTCGAAAACTAGGTCGGGCACCGCCATGCGGTATGTTTGTGCATGTCATGTACATTGACTCTGCCAAGTTTGGTGCTTTAATCCGGCATGTCACGATTTCATTGAAAAATGGTGTTAAGCCACTAGACTATTTGATGTCCATTAGGCCTGCAGTTTCGAGGAGTTTTAACAGGTTGTCGTAGTATCCAACGCTTAATTGTCCTCTGATCTCCATTGCCTTTAGTATGTCTGTTGCATTTTTAGATCTGGCGAGATCACCCCGGGTGACGTAGGCGTCAGCAGCGGTCTCAAAATTTCTGTAATGGGGCATTTCTGGAACGAGATTGTCCATGATGTAGATAAACAGACTCTGATGTAATAATTTGCTCTCTTTCACTTGTTCCTCGTCCCGGTTCGCCATTATTCTCTTTGATTGCTCACAGCAGTTACTGTCTCTTCCAGATCAGGGAGGGAATATTGGTAATACCTCTCCCTTCTTTGGTGAATTACATACTAGCGAAATATCCCATTTTAACGTTTCCCTTGTGGTTGCGATCCCTTAGTGGTCGGATCACATTTGTTAATCCAGTTGTAACTTGTTCGCCTGTACTTCCCGGTCTCTCCCCTTAGAATGAACGCAGTTGAAGCCTCCGAAATACAAATATACCAGAGCTTTGTACCGAACATTTAGTAATATTATCCCTGTATTGGTCCTATCTTGGTCACGTGTTCTGTATATAATTCTAATCGTGAAGCGGTCATGCTCTACTTAGACCCATTGTGTATATTGTGGATATATTTCGTATAAATTTAAAAAAAATCGTTTCTCTCTATATTGAAAAGTACACAACCCATGCAGTTTATACCTTGAACGAGAACAAATCTATTGAGAACATTTTGTCCGATTTCTTGAGAAATATATATTGTTGTGTTCTGAAACTTGTACAGAGATTGTGTACAGTTAATCCAATATGGCAGTGTGACTAACGTCACAGGACCTATGAAGTAGGGCAGACTCCGACGCGAACTGAAAACTTGGAAATGCCCTCACCCCCCAAGTTGAAATCCTGCCTATATTAAGATAGGCACAGCCCAAGTCAGAATCACCAGTGATTTTCATAAAAAATCACCAGAAATTTTCATCAGAAGTAGGTCACCTCATAACTTGCTGGTAACATTCCCCTAATGCACCTTCATGCCAAAAATCAAGGTTCTAATTTCAACGTTTCTCCTTATTTTGCCGACGAAAGGATTCGGACGGACTGACTGGCTGACTCACTCTCACTCACTCACTCACTCACTCATTACCGGACAATTTGCAAATGAGAGCCTAATTCGTAGGAATATTGAGTACAAATACGACATTTCTGCTTTTCAATAGCCATCTGATGAGAATAACATGACAACATATAATATAATGTATATAATATATTCATTATGAATGAGAGGAAGCTAATATTTTTACTGGTTATTCTTGAATAGTCTAGCAATTCAAGAATGCCAAAAGATCTAACTTCACTTCTATTCTATCTTTTTGTAGGTAGAACAGATTTATTACATCATACATGTAGGTGGCTGTGTGCAAAAGTTACCAATACAAAGGTGAGCACATAAGACTGGTCAGGAACTGGTTAATAAGTGCAGATGGTACTGGCAGTTGGAAAACCGGTCAGAAAGTCGGGACTGGCAGTTGGAAAACCGGTCAGAAAGTCGGGACTGGCAGTTGGAAAACCGGTCAGAAAGTCGGGACTGGCAGTTGGAAAACCGGTCAGAAAGTCGGGACTGGCAGTTGCAAAACCTAATTATTATTTGAAAATGTCACATTTCCCACGGTTTTGCTATGGGTAATTAACCTGTCTGGTATGGAGAAATTATTTACTTCATTGTAACCTCTGAGATCACTAAGTTCAAGCAGCTCTGAAAGGGAATACCATTTCTCTGAAATTGGCCGTCGATAGCGCTCTGTGTGGAATGGCGTCATGATTCAGCCTTTGGCCAACGAGTGTCTCTGTTAGACGCTACTCAGACTTATTAGGGTACCGACTACCCGGGAGACTAAGTTTTAGTCCACACATATTCGAGGGCACTGTACACTGAAACTAAATTACGAGGTAGTTGATACCAAAGAAAAACATTAATCTTGACACGTGAGAATGGCTAGGAATGATATACTGACAGTCGGCAACATATTGAATAGTGTTAGTTACATTTATGTAACTTGTTTTTATGTGCCGATTCGCTCGTGCGTAGATACTAATCAGGAGGCAGAAGTCAGAAAAGGCCATACAATTTTTTTTTTTATTTTTTTTTAGTAAACCCTGGACAAGCCACTGGGCATTTATTCAGCTTTCAAACAGTGCCATGGTTTGTTATAAAGACACCCGTACAGTGCCCACATAGCCAGGGCTTACCGGGTTTTGGATAATACTATTATTTTAAGCCATAATAAGCCATAATTTGTGTTTTAAATCTCATGTTGAAAAAGTTATTAGTAAAGCAAAGCGAATTCTTGGTTTTATTAGACGGAATTGCAAATCATTTACTGATACTAAGGCAATCAAATCTCTGTATATATCACTTGTCCGAAGCAAACTAGAATATGCTTGCGAAGTGTGGAGTCCTCACCAGAAAACTTTTATCGCACGAATTGAGACTGTCCAAAGAAAGTTTATGAAGTTTATGTGTTTTAAGTCCAATGTGTCATATTCCGGAGGTAACTATCAATTGTTATGTAAGCAGTTTAACCTCCCCCCATTAGAGAGCCGTCGAAATTACTTTTCTTTTATGTTCCTGTACCGCTGTGTTCATAGCCTTTTTAATTCTACTTATCTTACTAGCAGGATATATTACCATGTTCCGATACGCACTTCCAGGCAACAAAAAACTTTTTACCCTCCAGCTTCTCGTATTTTAATCAGAAACAATCATGTTATTTTAAGGTCTCAAAACATGTTTAATTCCCTGCCTAGCAGTGTAGATTTGGATATTTACAGTAGCGTGTCCGAATTTAAGTCTAAGTGCCGTAAACATTGTTTTAATTAGCGCTATTTACAAATATACCCAGTTAATATTGTATGTATTGCCTTATGCATTTGGTATTTATCTATATTATTATTATTCATTTATTCTTTTTATATATTCTTGTTACTGTTATCGACTCTGTAATTGGGTCCAATGGGCCTGTTGAGTTTGATGCCCAATAAACATAAACATAAACAAACATTAGTGATACATAAAATCATATACATGTACATAGCATAAATAATATAGACACGATTATATGATACGTTAATGTGTATCTACAAGTGAAAAAGAAGAATAATTAACCTTCTGAAGCATACCCACAGTGATCCACAACGTATCATCAGGTCATTTGTTCACTTCGGCTGAATGAGATTTGGACTATGGAGGTTTTATTATTACATATATATTTTTTTTCATAAAAACAAATTCCCCACTCTTTGGCCGAAAAAGGACGACAGTCCATGGAGAGAGTTTTTAAAACTTCTCCCTTTACTTGGTTAAAGCCAATAACAAGAATTTGTACGAGAACGACTGACACCCTCGACCCCTTCTCCATCCTCCCGGACAAACAGTCCAAGTGACTCAAGAAGTGTTCTGAAACTTATGTCACTAGTACAATGCAAGTATTACAGTATTCAGTCAAAATATTAAATAACAGCAGCCATAGTAGACTCAAAAAAGGACGGCAATCAGGGACCTTGGCCCTCTGGTTATTGATAGCAGTCGAGTTCTACTGTAGTATGACGTATCACTACCACATGAATATGATAGTGCAATGTTTTGAAAAGTCATGAAATATGGAGACACTGGTTTACATATGTAGATCTAACTAACATTTTCATCAGTTAAGCAATGAAGAGATTGCGTTTTTTCGGATTGTTTTATGGTACTGAATCTTAACTGTCATAAAATCATTTTCGAGACGTAATGTAAAAAAGTTGAGGCAAACATATTTAATTTGAAAAGTGTATAACATGAATGTTAAAATTCAAATATGTTTGATGAATTCTTTAAGAGTTATTAAGAAGGATACTTGGAGGCTAAATTTTCACAAACCTCTACATTTAAGTTGAGATTGTCGTTCAGTTGTGGTTAACAGAACAACAACATTTTCGCTAAATTTTAATTCCCGAATGAATAGATTTCATAAAGTAAATAGCTTGTTTTAGTGTGTACATGTATATTTATTCTGATTTAATTTAGCAAAACTGGCAATGTGTCGACAATTTTATCGCGAGGGATCGTGGGACATTAACGAGGACGCAAGAGTATATTAAATGCTAATGAATCATTAAAGGTTCGTTTACACAACTACAGAGCGATTATTTATTAGCACAGTATATTTATCAGTCACGATCTCAACGTAATCTCACTTATCTGATTTTTCCTGAGCGTTTGAGATTCCCATATTGTCTACATGGCAGCGTGACTAACGTCACAGGACCTGCGAAATCCTGCCTATATTAAGATGGGCACAGCCCAAGTCAGAATCACCAGTGATTTTAATCAAAAATCACCAGAAATTTTTATCAGAAGTAGGCCAGCTCAGAACGTGCTGGTAAGAGTCCCCTAATGCTTCTTCGTTCCAAAAATCAAGGTTCTACTGTCAACGGTTCTCCTTATTTTGCTGACGAAAGGATTCGGATGGACTCACTCGCTCATTACTGCAAATGAGAGCCTACTTCGTAGGAACATGAGCCTGGATGAATGCAATCCTTACACTTCTGTTGAGAGGGGCAGAACGGTCAATATGTTATCGTTGTATATACATTCGATCGGCAGTTTCACTGAACGCCTTCGGTTCGTGAAACGAAGCAATACATGATCACAGAAGAGAAAATATTATCGATCAAGGATATAGCGCAAATGTTCGCTATTCAACAAGATTTGCAACGATAGGAATGTTTGCTTCCATCAATGCGGTTATACAAATGGTAGAACGCAATTAAACATGAGCAGTGTGACTAACGTCACAGGACCTACGAAGTAGAGTAGGCATTAGGACTCCGACGCGAACTGAACTCTTGGAAATCCCAACCCCCAGTTGAAATCCTGCCTATATTAAGATGGGCACCGCCCAAGTCAGAATCGCCAGTGATTTCCATAAAAATCACCAGAAATTTTCATCAAAAGTAGGTCAGCTCAGAACTTGTTGGTAACAGTCTCATAATGCGCCTTCATTCCAAAAATAAATAACGATCGCCGATTTAATTTTACAATTTTTTAACTAAAGGAAACAGACTGAATAATAAAAAGTTCAGTAGATTTCTACGGTGGCTCATAAGTGACATTGGCTTTTTTTAATTATGTATTTTTTTTTTGCATTATCACCCAGGTGGAAATTATTCTCACCCGGGTGATATTGTTCTCACCTGGGTGGAAATTATTCTCACATGGGTGGAAATTATATTTACCTGTGTGGAAATCATTTTCACCTGGGTGATATTATTATCACCTGGGTGGAAATTATATTCACCTGGGTGGAAATTATTTTCACCTGGGTGGAAATTATTTTCACCTGGGTAGAAATTATTTTCACCTGGGTGATATTATTATCACCTGGGTGAAAATTATTCTCACCTGGGTGGAAATTGTTTTTACCTGGGTGGAAATGATTTTCACCTGGGTGATATTATTATCACCTGGGTGGAAATTATTCTCACCTGGGTGGAAATTGTTTTCACCTGGGTGGAAATTATTCTCACCTGGGTGGAAATTGTTTTCACTTGGGTGGAAATTATTTTCACCCGGGTGATAATAATATCACCTGGGTGGAAATCATTTTCACCTGGGTGGAAATTATTTTCACCTGGGTGGAATTTATTATCACCTGGGTGATATTATTATCACCTGGGTGGAAATTATTCTCACCTGGGTGGAAATTATTTTCACCTGGGTTGAAATTATTTTCACCTGGGTGATATAATTATCACCTGGGTGGAAATTATTCTCACCTGGGTGGAAATTATTTTCACCTGGGTGGAAATTATTTTCACCTGGGTGATATTATTATCAACTGGGTGGAAATTGTTTATATGTTTTATTGTTCAGTTGGGACACCTATTCAGTAATTTGTCCTGGGTCCAGGTTTCAAGACATAGATTACTTGATTGGCAGATGAATACAATATTTTTATATTAATTACTTGTTATTTCATATCTTGTAACTTAAGATTACTATGGGAGTTTTAATAATGTAATTTGATTTTAAGATCATGTAATATTTGAAAGGAATGAGATTTTTTCGGATAGACTTTTATAATAATGTAAATTACATGACATGTATATGATTATTATTGAAACAGATTATTAGATTGTATTTTCAGTTCTAATGGATGCTGTTATGCCTCCGCTGCGAAGTAGCCGGGAGGGATTAAGTGTTTACTCTGTCTGTCTGTCCATCCGTCTGTCTCTCTGTCTGTCTGTCTGTCTGTCTGTCCGTCACACCTAAATTGTATAACCAACTAGTCCTAGAGTTTTAGTTGATGTTCCTGAAACTTTGCAGGCTTTTGAAACATGCTTCGTAGATGTGCACCTGATATTTGTGAGATGAAATACTAATTTTTATCAAACTTATGTTTTTTTACTTTGCTATTTTCGCCATCAATTACAGTGTTCTAATTGGAACTCGAGTATAATCAACTAGTCCTGGAGTTTTGCAGGCCTATCAAACATGCTTCGAAGATGTGGACCTGCTATTTGTGAGATGAAATATGAAGTATTACATTTTGTCCAATTTCTGATATTTTGGACTTTGTCATTTTCGCCACTAATTACAATGTACCATTAGTACTAAAGTATAATCAGCTAGTCATAGAGTTTTGAATGGACCTTCCTGAAATTCCCCTAGCTTGTTAAAGATGCTTTGAAGATGTGCACCTGCTATTCGATGAAATGTTATCTTTTGTCATATTTATGACGTTTTAAACTTTGCCCATTTTTGCATAATCCTGTATATTGATCACGTTCTGGTGTAATCAACTAGTCCCACGGTACCCACAGTTTTCACTAGATGCTTTTGAAACCTCGTAGAGATGTTATACATGGTTTGTACAGATAATTTTCTGATGAAATATTGAATTTTGCCAAAGTTACTAGGAGTTGAATTTGGCTGATTTTCTTCATATATTCCAATATGGTATTTTAACCATGTTCTAAAAACAGTGGAACGTAAATTATTTCAGGTAGTATTTACCGACTTTTTCATCTATATTTTAAAAACTCATGATGACACTCCGTCTTTGTAGCCTCTATTGAACTGAACAAACACCTTAACATCTGCCATAATTCAGTTATGCTGCATTCACTGATTCTTTAGGCGGAGGCTTCCGACTTCGACCGAACGCCCATTTCATTGAGATTATGTTCTTCAAATATGTAAAATATTGAGAAATGAAGAAATTAGTATGAGATTATTCACATAAACCGGGATTCATAGATGCAAAGATCTTTGTGACCATTTTTAGGCAAAATTGGGTTGGCATCAATAGTAGTATAAGCGTAAATTTCCGCATATTTCCGCCAGTGGGCGCAACCAGTCGCGGAGCATGCGCGGAGCTCACGTGACGATCACGTGATCAAGAGGTCAAGATCACGTGATCGAGAGGTCAAGGTCACTATAGTTCCGTAATGCGACCGGAAGGAACCTTTGGGGGCATGTAGTTTTTCGCGGTGATGCGGTCCGGCGGTGATGCGGTCACTTCCGCGAAGGGAAAGTAGTCCCGAGACTTCAAATACCTGGGTTTTCTTGAGAATCATCTTGAATCTTCGGGAATGACCGGCAATCTCCGGAAATATTCGGTCATATCCGGAAATATTCGGTCATATCCGGCAATCTCCGGCCCTCTCCGGGAGAATATATAGCCTTTATCAGCCCTTTCGAAGCATCCATGGAATGTACAGGGTCCATGATAATATTGCCATCTATTTGCCCATTATAAATGGCAAGTGGGGAACCCTCAGTTCCTCCATACAGGGTTCCCCAAAACCGTATTGGCACGAAAAAAAGACATGAATCCATGACAAGTAAGACTTATAATAATAAACATAATCTATAGGTGTTGTACGGTGTAATTATGACGACTCTATGATCAGTGCGACCCCAGGGTCGAGCGTTCATTTTCCATTATGTCGCCGCAAAAAATAAACATACTGTCCTCTGGAGGCAAGGAAGACAATCCTGACTGGGCGAACCCTCTGTGAGGCAAATGCCGGGTGATCTCCCCTGATTCGCACATTTGCATCTTTACGGGGAATGCCTGTGTGGGGCATAGGGGTGATCATTTTCTTCTAGTGGATTTTACTATGGCTTGTTGGATGTTGTTCTCTTTTGAAAAGTTCAGGTAGGCCTAGATAGGCCCATACTGGCTCAGTGGACAATGTTGAACCTAATGGGAAATCGACACATGCTCATTGCGGTATGGGTTGTGGGATCTTGTTTTTCACGTCTCACTACGCAGAACACGATGAGCGAGGTCTTGAAGCTGAGCGGTGTATTTTTTTGAAAAAGTCACTGTGCGCATGCGTAGTGGGTAAATAGCGCTGGGTGGACGTTTTGGGGGCGAGAGGGGCCCCTAGTTTTCCGATTGGTTCGAGTGAGATATCAGTGTAAAGTATACATGTTGTGGAACTGACGTCATTTTGCTCATGCTCAGTAGACAAGGTTTATGGAAATAGACGTTTTGGGGTCGAGATGAACCAGTATTGGTCCGATTGGGCCGTGGGAAGTATCAATGTGAAACTTACGTGAGGGAGCCTCCGACGGGATGGAATTGAGGTGGAACTGACGTCATTCTGCGCATGCGCAGTAAACAAATGATATGGAAATAAACGTTTTGGGGCCGAGGTGGGCCCCTAATGGACTGATTGGTTCGAGTGAAGTATCAACGTGAATCGCTCGCCCAGAGCGATCAAGTCATGGGTGGTTGCATGTAAAATTAGGATTTGTCCCGAAAATATAAAAAGCGGAACACCGACTTTACACCTAAACCATGTAGAATCATGGATAATTTGGAGCCAAAAATGGTCCAAATGAACTCCCAGCGTGAGTGAGTGAGGCGTGTCCAACGCCCGTGAGGCGTGCCCAACACCCGTCTTAACGCATGGACGCACTAACGATGGTGAGTGAGTGAATGAGTGAGTGAGTGAGTGAGCGGTCATATAAGGTCGTTTGAACACCATTAGCCTCAGTCTGTATCCACCCTCTGACAGTCCGTCAACGCCCGGTGGTGGTGATGGTAGCTCCCGTTGTGCGAAGCTCTTGGATCGGAGCGCATGGAGCTCCGAGCTCGGAAGTGACGTCAGCGTACGCATGCGCACGCACCTGTGGGGCATCCTGTATCCTATAGGATACACCATGGTGCGGGTGCATCACAGGCGCGTGCGCATGATGACGTCACTTCCGAGCTCTGAGATCCAAGAGTTCGGACTGTCAGAGGGTGGATACAGACTGAGGCTAATGGTCTTCAAACGACCTTATATGACCACTCACTTACTCACTCACTCACTCACTCTGGGAGTTCATTTGGACCATTTTGGCCCCAAAATATCCATGATTCTCCATGGTTTAGGTGTAAAGTCCGTGTTCCGCTTTTTATATTTTCAGGACAAGTCCTAATTCTACATGTAAACACCCATGTCTTGATCGCCCTAGAGGAGCGCTTCACATTGATACCCCACTCGACCCAATTGGACCACTAGGGGACCCTCTCGTTCCCAAAACGTCTATTTCCATACACTTTGTCTACTGCACACGCGCAGAATGACGTCAGTTCCACCTCAAACCCATCCCGTCGGAGGCTCCCTCACGTATGCTTCACATTGATAACTTCCACGACCCAATCGGACTAATATTGGTCCCTCTCGACACCAAAACGTATATTTCCATAACCCTTGTCTACTGAGCATGCGCAAAATGACGTCAGATCCACGACATGTATGCTCCCTCACGTATGCTTTACAATGATACCTCACTCGACCCAATCGGACAACTAGGAGCCCCTCTCGCCCCCAAAACGTCCACCCAGCGCTATTTACCCATTACGCATGCGCACAGTGACCTTTTCAAAAAAAATACACCGCTTAGCTTCAAGACCCCGCTCATCGTGTTCTGCGTAGTGAGACGTGAAAAGCAAGATCCCACAACCCTTACCGCAATGAGCATGTGTCGATTTCTCATTAGGTTCAACATTGTCCACTGAGCCAGTATGGGCCTATCTAGGCCTACCTGAGCATTTCCAAAGAAAACAAGATCCCACAACCCATAGCAAAATCCACAAGAAAAAAATGATCACCCCTATACCCCATACAGGCATTCCCCGTATAGATGCAAATGTGCGAATCAGGGGAGATCACCCGGAATTTGCCCCACAGAGGGTTCGCCCAGTCAGAATTGTCTTCCTTGCCTCCAGAGGACAGCACGATCGATGTCGTGATGTCAAAAGGGAATCCCCACAGCAAGCGCCTTCATTTTGTATGTTTATTTTTTTGCGGCGACATAATGGAAAATAAAACGCTCGACCCTGGGGTCGCACTGATCATAGAGTCATCATAATACCACCGTACAACACCTATAGATTATGTTTATTATTATAAGTCTTACTTCTCATGGATTCATGTAATTTGTTCGTGCCAATACGGTATTGGGGAACCTGTATGGAGGGACTGAGGGTTCCCCACTTGCCATTTATAATGGGCAAATAGATGGCGATATTATCGGGGACCCTAGGCATTCCATGGATGCTTCGAAGGACTGAAAAAGGCTATATATTTACCTGGAGAGGGCCAGAGATTGCCGGAGATGACTGAATATTTCCGGAGATGACCGAAGATTCCCGGAGATTGCCGGTCATTCCCGAAGATTCAAGATGATTCTCAAGAAAACCCGGGTATTTGAAGTCTCGGGACTACTTTCTCTTCATGGAAGTGACCGAATCACCGCCGGACTGCATCACAGCGAAAGACTACATGGCCCCAAAGGTCACTTCCAGTCACGTGACGGAACTATAGTGACCTTGACCTCTCGATCACGTGATCTTGACCTCTTGATCACGTGATCGTCACGTGAGCTCCGCGCATGCTCCGCGACTGGTTGCGCCCACTGGCGGAAATATGCGGAAATTTACGTTTATACTACTACAGATGTCAACCCAATTTTGCCTAAAAATGGTCACAAAGATCTTTGCATCTATGAATCCCGGTTTATGTGAATAATCTCATACTTATTTCTTCATTTCTCATTGTTTTACATATTTGAAGAACATAATCTCGATGAAATGGGCGTTCATTCGAAGTCGGAAGCCTCCGCCTAAATAATCAGTGAATGCAGCATAATGAATTATGGCAGATGTTAAGTTGTTTGTTCAGTTCAATAAAGGCTACAAAGACGGAGTGTCATAAAATGTCACTTATGAGCCACCGTAGATTTCAAGCTTTACGTGTGAAAATACATTTACATCTCTTTAATGGTTTTCAGTGCCCTTGTCCGGGATCAAAACAACTTTTTGAATCGCATTATTTTCCCAACAATACAACAAATTTTTATATATAGTACTATAGTAGAAAGGTAGCATTTATGTAGTTTACGGTAATTCAACTCAAGACCAACATCTTCTCTGCACAAGATAATAATGATTCTGTGTCATTCTCCTGAGCATAACCGGTACAAAGACGAATAAATAGCGTCTCTACATCACGTTGTTAACTAGACAACACATTTTGGGTATCGGCAATCTGATGAATGTACTATTCCGGTTTTCTTGTTTCACATTATATTCTATGAAGGTTGATCGGTGATTTTCTTTATTGATAAACATTAAACCACCTTCGTTGTGTAAATCGGAATTACATTGCTGTAACACACCAACACACTCCGTGGCAGTGATTCTGTATCCGCTAATCAAGGAATCAAAATGGATCAAGATTTGAAATGACAAGAAAAATTTAGACATATTTTGTTTACACATGTAATTTTTTGTTTAAATTATATCCCAGTGTGATATATAGTCAATATTCAAGAGGTACAAAAAAAATCAAAGTATGTGCTCATATTTTCACATCATGATCAAAGTTACTTTATCTAGTTAAATTCTACCCAAAGAAAATAAATTAAGACCCTTTAAACATGCCGTCAATGCCAGATGTTGAGTTTTATACAGCTGTAGATCAGGGCTCTGGGTGCATATATCATGTTTCCATACACTTGATGCACACAACAGCGGCAAAAACAAAGCCTCCTTGAACAACCTATCTTTATACAGGAAACTCTTAACTCAGAAAATACCATTCTCTCTCAAAAGAAAACAATTTACGCCAGGAAGGCCTTTTTTATTCAGCTAATCTTGTTAGGTAGGGTCCTACTTAGATTCAATAATTGTCACGAAATTTCTTTGATTATATCTTAATTGCAACCATGTTTGTTCCTCAAACCTGACATGCTTGAGACATATACATGTATAACACACTTTCATTTCAGAGTCCAGACATTCCACCATTCATGTGAACAAATTGTACTCAACATGGAATAATTAAATTCACTCTTCCCATTTCTACCGTATCAGTACTATGTTACTATATGTAGCAGTTGAAACCCAGTAACACTTAAACAATTAAAACCAGTAAAGAAATTTGTTGAATAACAGAAAATATGGTATGGAGATTTGAATGAGTAAACTACTAAACAACTTACATGATACCAACAAAATGTCCCAACACAAGCTGATAAATTCCTTGGGTGGCTTGCAGGATGGCTTTGTTTCACCCTCAGTAACCTTTTATCATTGTTGCTCACAGGCTAATCTGAAGGATGATACCACATCTTTCTTTGTTCTGCTGGGTTATTGCACCAGGCGGACTTAATTGGTTGATGTATGATATTTCACCACCAGTGACAATTTGACCTAAATTTGAAGCCTGATTTGGTCTGTGATGAAATGTTTGGATGTGAAATAGGATACACGTTAAAGGCCACAGTTTACATATATCTATAACAATATACTGAATTGTGTGTATTAAGAATGGCAAGTTGATAATAGCAGTGTAGATAAATGCACTAACAAATGATGGAAAATTAGCATTTCCTATTTCATTATCCCATCACGTTTTGTACTGTGTTATATATACAGTGAAACATACAGAATTCGGTCAGCTCAGAACTTGCTGGTAACAATGCCCTAATGCACGTTCATGCCAAAAATCAAGGTTCTAATATCAATGGTTCTCCTTATTTTGCCGACGAAAGGATTCGGATGGACTGACTGACTGACTCACTCACTCACTCATTACCGGACAATTTGCAATCTGTAGCCTACTTCGTAGGAATATGCATGTTTAAGAGTTTCGCTTATAGATTCGATTTCTACCTGAATATGTTTAAGATAAATTAAATAAAAATATTATATTCTATTCTGTTTTCTTTTGATTAGTCTCCGGTTTGGAGAGCGGCTATTTTGGTGGGCCTAGTTTCGCAAATCTTTCGTACTTTGTCGATCACAAATGTACATTTTCTTGATTATAACCAACCGGCAAACACGCCAGGCTTTGAACTGTATCTCAACCCGTCCATTGCCCTTGCTCGGAGAAAGAGAAATAAATTATGGTGACATATCTTTCATTGGTGATGAATTACCGAACAATCATTATAGCGACACGATTTCGCTAACCCGAGTAGAAGGAAATTTTTTTTATTGAGAATGTCAAGGAGAGTAGTATGGCATTCCATGTATCTTACTCTCTTATTCCTACGAAGCAGGCTACAGATCACAAATTGTCCGGTAATGAGTGAGTCAGTCAGTCAGTCCATCCGAAATCGTCGGCAAAATAAGGAGAACCGTTGACATTAGAACCTTGATTTTTGGCATGAACGTTTGATGGCTCAGCGAGTGCACTGTCATGCCCATTGGGAACCCTTGGCTGTATGTTTCACTGTATATATAACACAGTACAAAACCTGGTGGGATATACCATCCGTAATTGTTTTGAGAGCTAGAGGTCACAGCAGTGTAGCTGGGTCACCCCCAGTAGACCTATAAACAGATCAGAACTAACAGTCTGATAGGCTTGGGATTCCAGAATGCAGTTAATACTGCCATGGTGTTATAATTAAATCGTTCTTAGAGGTCAGAGCAGGGGAGACAAAGACAAACAGATCTGTCTGGGAGTTGAAAATATATCACAACAGATGGTACCGGTATTACATTAAACCATCGACAGTGCAGATTCTATGAGTTCACATGTTGACGTCTTTATTAATTTATTACCGTTCCAGGGGACATTTGAACAGCTGCCGTTAACTTGAGACACACACTTTTGCTATTGCACATTATTTTATTACTAGTAACTGCTACATTATGGGAAACGAAATTAAACAGATATGTTTTACAGTATTAAGAGGCTGTATTTAAGATGCTAAGTACAATCCTCAAATTCTACATTCATCAGATTGCCGATACCCAAAATGTGATGTCTCATATATCTAGATAACAACGTGATGTAGAGACCGGTTGATGAAAATTTCTGGTGATTTTTGATGAAAATCACTGGTGATTCTGACTTGGCCAGTGCCCATCTTAATATAGGCAGGATTTTAACTGGGGGTGGGGATTTCCAAGAGTTCAGTTCGCGTCGGAGTCCTAATGCTTACCCTACTTCATAGGTCCTGTGACGTTAGTCACACTTCTCATGTACATATTCAAAACTTAAAAGAAAATTGATTAAAATCGCACAGTTAAACTTACAGAATACTAATGCTATAAAAAAATCGATTCGATTTACATTCTGGGAGATTTACACATTAGCCGGAGGGGGTAAACTGTTTTTATTGCTAATGGTCCAGGCCGTATATCTACAAAATAATTTAACCTGGCCTTTTCTTTAATATTTCTGAACCATTATATAAGCTTCGAATAGTGTTGCAATCGGATGATGGTTTTCATAGATAGCATCGATCCCGGGAATAAGCGCAGCTAGAATTTTTCTTTCGTTTTCTCAGAAATGTTAGTGTCCCTCTTATTTTCTCAGAAATGTGAGTGTTCCTCACATTTTCCTAGAAATGTTAGTGTTCCTCTCATTTTCTCAGTAATGTTAGTGGATATCTCTCATTTCCATACACCTACTATAACAAACAGACGTATCAACTCAACCAAACATAGGCGAATTGGGGTCTGTACCAGCCTAGATGGGGTTGGTGGGGGGGGGGGGAGCATTTCTACTCTCCCATATTTATTTTCAATACCCCGTGAGGTTGAGGACTGAAACTTTCCATACTTTATATTTGGGTTCACAAGAAAATGTCAAAAAACAAGATGACCGCAACGATGATATCAGGGGAGGTCGTCTATTTTTGATCGAGTTTCCCAATTGTTTGTTGTTCTATATATTCTGTCGAAAAACACATTAATATGATACAGAGTAATTAGTTTTGGTACTTCGACAAGAAAAAACGAGAACAATGGACAAAAATGACCGAAAATACGACCTTATGAGTACACTTTAACCCGCCATTTTGAATTTATCCTTGGTCGTTTGCACTTAGGGTTATACCAGTCATCTAAACATGACGCCGATGAGGTTCGCGGGAAAAAGTCAGAAAGTTTCAGCTCTCGTGTTCTTTTCCCTTCGGACCTGCGATGAACCGTTTTGAAGGGCTGGAAGGGATCATAATGGCCGCTCGCCAGGCCAGATGTGATGCCGATTTCCGTCCGTCCTTCCATTGAGTCCGTCTTTCCGTCCATTCGTGTCTTCTTTATAGGGGATTTCAGGGAATACATAAAACCAGGATCAAATCAACTAGAAGAGTGTAATGTAACATTAGATTATACGAGCAAGAATGTGATGGCCGCCGCCCTCTTGCTTATATATAGAGAATGATGTGACTTGGTTACGCAGTAAGATTGAGATGTGTTGTGTTCGCGCAGATTCAAAACCAAAATGGAGTGTTGCATCGTGGGAGATGAGCTTAAAGCTGGAATTCAAATACCCAGCCCATGAAACTCACATAGCGACTTTTGTATGTATAGACTGTGCAAGAATCTAGTGATATATGTGGTTTGGCCAGTGCCATTGTCGTCTAGGTGGTTTGACCAGTGCCATTGTCGTCTAGGTGGTTTGACCAGTGCCATTGTCGTCTAGGTGGTTTGACCAGTGTCATTGTCGTCTAGGTGGTTTGACCAGTGTCATTGTCTTCTAGGTGGTTTGACCAGTGTCATTGTCGTCTAGGTGGTTTGACCAGTGTCATTGTCGTCTAGGCATTCTAACCTATGTTACACAAGTCAAGTTCGTTTGCTTCTGATATAACCAATGTGAAAACGAACCTGATTGGTAATGTAGAAGTATAATATATTCAATTATATGAGGATTACACTTTACTTGGAATATAATATATCCAGTCACTTTTAGGAAGACAGTTTTCTTGGTAAAGCATTCACAGAATAATTGGGTATAAATTTTACCCACATTCCAAATGGCATTATTTTTTTACCTTATCACTTTGTCATTTGCATAACCATCCGAGCTGGGGACGGACGAGACTGCGTAGGGGAATAAAATGTCCTTTTGTCGTTTTTCTTCAAAATTTCTGATATTTTTCCTGATTCATTATTCATTATTCATTTTTTTTGCGAGGAAACTTGCATAGAGAAAAACACGGCAAAAAATCCAAAATTAATCCTGTTTGTTATTTATCTATCGCTATATATAATAATACAAATAGGGCGTCTGGTTGGATTGTATATGGATATTGTTAATATTATAGATCGTGAATATATAACTAAATTAATTATCAAATATAACATTGTATCTCTAAAACTAGCCCCTGGTTCCGGCAAATGAGCACAGACATATACGCCGAGACGGACCTGGACTCAGACGGAGCAGGTTATTAAGAACGAACCCAGAAACACAGTATTTTATCGATGCGGTTCTGTGTATAAGATGCGAACAAACAAAAGAAAGTGATGTCTACCCACGGGGAACTGAATCGTGCCGTATAATTGAGCGAAATATATTATTCAACGTGTACATAAACATTTAAATATGATGTAATATGTATTCTGCTGTTATCTCGTATGTTACTTTATAATTATTTATGTAGTTTGACATCCTTACAAATGAAATCAGACCACAAATGTAATTATAGTAAAATAGCATTGCTATAATTTGCTGTATTTCAAATTAACTTCCGAGCAAAGACGTGGAAAGTCACCGCAATGATCATCACAGAAAACTAGTTTCGAGTCATGTGTAAGGTCAGTAGCCGATGAGCAGTTTACAATTGATGGCGGAAATGTTTGTGGTGTGTCAAAGTCGCGGATATTGACAATGGGCAATCCTTAATCATATGTTATTGTATCATATGTTACGCTGATACAATAGAACCCCATCGACCGAATGTGAAGATAGTCGAGTTACATGGAACATGCATGGCACGTCACAGCTGATGGATCGAAAACAAACACAATGGTGTATAAAGCGTTTCAAAATAACAGGTCGTCAACGATTATTCGGTGATAGCAAACTTGTTATAATAACATACAAATGGGCTAGTCTCTTATAGAAATAAAGGCGGAGGGTTACATGGACACTTGATCGAACTTGCCGTCCTATTATTCTCGTATTTATACGACACCAAATCTCTGTGAAACTGTTAACGTTTGTCTCATACAACATGTTCATCACATCTTTACGATAATAACCTAATATTTCCCCACATTAATTTCAACAGTTCTACGGAAGGAAAACTAATGACGGATTAAGCTTGGAAACATTTGAAACACATTCGTGATATCAGGCTGTACATTCAAGTAAGTGAGTGAGTGAGTGAATATGATTTAACGTCGCTTTCAACTATATTTCAGTCATATCACGACGTTGAGTCCTATTCCTTTTCACACCCGGGAACCGGACGGGTGAGTTCCTGTTCCTTTCCACACCCGGGAACATTAATATGATACAGAGTAATTAGTTTTGATACTTCGACAAGAAAAAACGAGAAAAATGGACAAAAACGACCGAAAATACGACCTTTCGAGTACACTTCGAGGCCGCCATTTTGAATTTACCCTTGGTCGTTTGCACTTAGGGTTATACCAGTCATCTAAACATGACGCCGATGAGGTTTGCGGGAAAAAGTCAGAAAGTTTCAGCTGTCTTGTTCTTTTCCTTCCGGACCTGCGATGAACCGTTTCGTAGGGCTGGGAGGGATCATAATGGCTCCTTTGTTTAGATGCTAAGGAGGACCGCACGCACTTCACCTGCTCTTGCAGTAAACTGCAGCAC